>LBNU01010322.1:9673-22849 GCA_014162995.1 Artemisia annua
TGTATAGTTTTGTACCGTATGGCGGATAGCTAACTTAGGTATCGCCTCGTAGATGATCATGTGATAACGGTTTTTGAACCGTTTTTGGCGAATTTGGATACAAATGATTATGCGTGTAAACTTTTATCGAATTTGGATATGTATGATATTTTGTTTGGCGAATTTGTGATGTGAGTATCTTTTGTGGTGTATTGTAGCATTAATTGGGATATACAGGTTGTGGTGTAATGTTGTGGATTTCTTCCCGGAAAAATTCCGGAAAAAATCTGGAAATTACCCATTTTGCAGCAATTGCTGTAAAATGGGTTATCCACTTTTAGCGGGGACATGTCCCCGCCGAAAGTATGTAATAATTTTTGGTATTACACTTTCTATGGGGACATGGCCCCGCGGAAAATGTGGCACATTTTTTTGGGTGTCTAACTTTTAGCGGGGATATGTCCTCGCGGAAAGTGTGCCATAATTTCTTTTTTGACTCACTTTCAACGGGGATATGTCCCCGCTGAAAGTGTGTGCCACTTTTCATGGTGACGCATTATTAGCGGGGACATGACCCCGCCAAAACATTGATGACACGCTGGCATTGTTTGACCAGACAGATCGATGTAGGACCCACTCGTCCCCGCGGAAAGTGTGCAGTGTCCCCGCCAAAACGTAGCAGCGACAGGGTTTTCGCGGCGAACTTTCGGCGGGGAGATGTCCCCGCGGAAAGTCTTTGGCGGGGACATGTCGCCATGTAAAGGTGGGGCTTGGTCCCCACCAATTGTCTTCAATGGTGTAGTGTTTGATGCATAGCGTGTATTTTTTGAAATACAACGCGTGTGTTTCTCAAAATTAATATAGTGTGTGTTTTTTAATAGTTGTCAAGTTTAGAATTAATCAAGGTTAACGTGTGTTAGAGGATACTTATGGTGTCAATGGTAACTCAAAATCACAAAAAAGCAAATGGTCGATGGTGTCAATTTCCTACAGGAACAAGGTGGTCCCGTATGCGTTCCCGCTCCCACACCCATCACACTTGGTTATGGTACATCAGTAGATCACAAATCACAAAAATAAATAATAAAGTAATGACAATTTGATGTAATTCACTATTCCAAGTGAACGCAAGTACAGACTAGCATCTACGACTATGTGCAGTGGTTGTTTACATGATGCGTAAAGACTCCCTTTGACGCGTCGTCTCTTATCACACGAGTCCCTTACAATGCCTTGTCGACCGGATTTTTGTACAACTTGGTGGTCTCGATGACCATGTTGTGGAAGGAAAAAAAATGTAATGGGGGGCGCTTGGTTCAAATAGAGGAATGAGAAAGGTAAAGGTAAAAGGAATGCTAAGAAATGTAATGAGTAATAAATTCTATAACCCCCAATTTGTAAGGTAATGCTCCATTACCTTGTTTTGGGTAGTTCATTGCATAATAGTAAACCAAGTATAAGTAATGATTACCTTTCTCATTCCTCACCCTCTAATATATCCAACCAAGCAAGCCCTTAGTATTGAGATCAATATAGATCTCATATTTGTCATAGAACCAATGAACCAATTATAGCCACCCATTTTTATTTTCCACCTTTTTTTTTAAAACAAAATATCTTGCAAACGGTAAATCGTCAAGCTACAAAAAAAATACCATCGCGACGAGAATTAAATCATCTTTCTATAAATATGCATTGTTATATACTTTCGACGAACTTTTTTTTTCGACGAACTTTTTTTTTTAAAATTTCCGCCCAGAAAAATCATATATGATTTGTAAAAATCATATATAATTCGTTAAAATCAAATTATATATGATTCTTACGAATCATATATGATTTTTATATATGATTTTTAAAAAATCATATATGATTCGTAAGAATCATATATGATTTGATTTTAACGAATCATATATGATTTTTACAAATCATATATGATTTTTCTGGGCGGAAAATTTGAAAAAAAAAAGTTCATCAAAAAAAAAATTCGTCGAAAGTATATAACAATGCATGTCTATAGAAAGATAATTTAATTCTCGTCGCGATGGTATTTTTTTTTGTAGCTTGACAATTTACGGTTTGCGAGATATTTAAGTTTTAAAAAAAGGGTGGAAGTTTATTTTTTTTATTTTAATAAAAAAATGAGTGGTTAACATTGTTTGATGGATTCTACGGTAAAAATTGGATCTATAAAGAACTTTTGGCTAAGTGAGGTACATTTGGATAGTAAAGTTGGTGATGATGTTTATGGTGAAGTAAAAGACTGATATGGCACTAAGTTAGCGGTAATGATCACAGTCACCATTACATCCGATCTAAACCATTTAAAACTCTCAACTTAGGCTTGTAACAATGATCACACAATTCAAATTTAGCAGCTGAAATCGGCGTCAATATTCAATTACCATACTAAAAGAAAACAAATGGTCATGCAAATCCATAGCACCAACAACACATCCCCCACCAAAACTGGAAAAACAGAAAAGCACCAGCAATTAATATGGGCATCACAACTCCTCTTGCAACAAAAGGGTCCAAAAAATCTGGTTTTATACCCACTTTATATTCATTTTAATCTAAACTTCATTCCTTCACCGAAAGGGCCAAAAATACAAAGTTTATGCATAGTTGCTGGTTTTGCAAACCATCAGAAGGAAGAAACCGATCAATAGATATGTATGATCTTCAGGGGAGTACTGCACCTAGCTGCTGCTTTCATTGCCTTGTAAAGTGTGGGTCTATAGACTCCTGTAGTCTATGACTGTCACCTCATCTTCTGGAGCATCTAGGTCTTGGTAGCTGCACGTATCAAATACGACCACAGATTAGACCAGTACAAATACGAATTTAGCATAGCTCTAGTCTCTACCATATAGCAGCAAAAGACCAACATAAATGGATTTAGCAGATATATAAAACTGTATAGTTAAACCAAAACTTGCCTTCGTAAACGACGAGGATCCTGTCTAAATGATGCAGGTAAACCAACCATTGGAGCAGGAGCAGTCATCTGAAGCCGAGCTAGCACATTTCTACCACCTCCTTCAAAAGGGGAAGGCCCGCCCTGATCTCGCATCATCCGCATTGCAACTTCAGGGGGAGCAGGGATAAAGGGGCCCAATGGACTACAAATAACAATTGTAAGACGTTAAAACACAACCATTAAAAGGGAAACACTGAATAAATTGCACATTTTGACCCATTTACTTGACTAAAATGGGTCAAATTAAATATTGGCTAAAATGAAAATGGGTCATAACAGGCTCATAAGCCGCTCAAAGTCTTCTAATAATGAATACAACCTTAGTTTTATTCAGAAATCCATATTATTATTGTAGTAATATTGTTTTTCAAAACATGATCAATGATATAATTATTTATTAAAAAAACCAATACTTTGGACAAAAAAGTGCCTGTCTGTCACCCAACCCAGGCACCCAGCCCACTGTGTTCCAAAACATACTAATAATGGCCTGATTTAACCCACCACCCAACCCACCCGACCTGCCCATTATTCTACCTCTAACGTATGCATCAGACAACTAAATGAAGAACAAGTAAGCTCACCCAGCACCAGGTACAGGCATCAATACTGGAGGTGGGGGAACGTCAGAAGGGAATTGAGCATGAACACCTTGCCCGCTAAAGGAATCAAACATCTGGTCGTCCTGACCACCACCATCATCCGAGTCAGGATTCTCGCCCTTATCAAATCTATCACCACCATTGTTTCTGTCTCTGCGGAAATCTCGATCGTCTTTCAATCGATCACCAATACCAGGTCTATGCCTTTGGGGTCTTTCCTTCTGTGAAAAGATTGAAATATCTTATTAAAATATAAAACATGGCAGGCATTGTGTTATCAAATGGCCCAAATGGAATGGAGGAGTTGACAAAAGATGGAAGTAAAGCAGCCTTTCATGGTGTGGTGTATTATGAGATGTTATTAAAATAAATGATGTCAAAATAATTAGTGGTTTTATGTTACAATTAAGATGAAAGACATGAATAGATGTTTTGTTATTGCAGCACTCATCACCTAGTTATCAATAAATACACTTTTCTTTTTTCAGCAGATAGACATATACTCACAGCTTTTTGATAAAAACATAGATTAGGAGCTTGCAATAAATTAACAATTATGACAAAAGAACCAATACAACATAATGAAACTATACCGGTAATGACTGCTGCATAATAGGTTTCCCGCCAGGTGCATCTTCATCACTGTAGATTTTGAACAAATTTATTATTGCCATTTATGGAAAGGCACATAGAGAAAAGAAAGGTGGTATAGAGATGCACTTACTTCATATAGTTTTGGAAATATAGATCTTCGCGGACTTTAGAAGTTACTTCCATCGAAAGTTCAGGGTGCTTCAGCTTTAAATGTTTGTGAACAAACTCAGCAGCATGAAAAAGCTTTGTGCAACCCTTTGCCCCACAACCGTACTTCCATCCATACTTCTCATCCCGAATCTTACGCACAAAGGGATCCAGTGACTCAGCTGCAGCAGCGTCGATCTTTTCCTTTGCGGTCATTATCTCCAATGGATCTAGACCCTTCAATCTTTCCTGCCAATGTGAATCTAGTTTATCTTCCCACTCTATCCCACTAGTTTTGGCATCAGAACTTTTAGATTCTGCCCTAACATGCCTTACACCTTTAGCTTCACTCTTCTCAGTCATTCCATAATAATCCACACCATGAATGCGCCAAAGATAAGTAATGAGTGTATCGAGTAACTCAACACCCTCAAGACCTTTGACCGCATTTGACCCACGTATGATCACAACTGGGCCATTTGAGCTACTATGAGACTTTTCTCGGTGTGATCTATCATTATCAGCCCTAGATAGCATGTTATCATCTATTCCCTTTTCAAGATCAAGTTTCTTAACAAGAGCTTGTGCTTGTACGATGTCAGTTTGCATCCGCCTATGTTCAGAACTAACTGGGTGAGCCTTGGGAGCACTTGAGAATTGATTTGATGAGATCCTTCCATGCCGTCTTTTTTTGCCAACCAAATCTGATTCATCTTCGGAATTAGGAGTACTTGTCTGTCCTGACTTGTAAGAAGATGAAGCAGTAACACCAGGTCCTCTGGTTCATGTAAAAGAGATGTTAGTGATTCATTTGTGAAAGGGAAAAAGATACCCTGTGAAGGAGCTAATAGCATAGTACTTACAAGTCTAATGAATCATTCTCCAAGTCGAGCAAAAATTCCTTAGCCAGCTTTCGAGCAACTTCATTTCTCCTAAGGAAGAGAATGTTCAGATATGAAATAATTAGATTAGAATATTGCAAGCAAAACAAGATGCCAAGCGAGAATCAGCAGATAAAATCATACTTAATTGTGACACAAACCTTTCAATAACAGAAAGCAAATTTGTGGGGTGATACTTATCTTTCAACCTACATACAAAAGCAAGCATCAGAAAGGAAAAACTTAAATGACCTAAAGTAAGAAAAAAGGGAGGGAGGATGCAAAAGATACCAATCTTCGCCTTTATGGGCATCAAAATAAGCCCGTTTCTGAGTTGATATATACTCTGACTTGTATTCTTGATACCTGCGGAATTGATAAAATTCAATAATCAACGTTTTAAATCACGAAAAAGGCAAAACAAACTTTCAGCACAAATACCTATAATATACCTGCGTTCAGCTTCGGATGGCAGAATGTCGTCTTCAAGCTCCTGAATAAACTGCTTATACGACATCAGCCCCTCTCTGTAATGTGAAAGATGACGAGTTAAAACTGTATGCATATGGTAACAGCCCTTTTATTCTAGTCTACTTATGAGGTTATCTAGGTCAGAAACCAATGTAAAGAATCAGAAACACATCAGTTCCGCGCAAGCAACAACCCAAGGAGCACTATGTGATGTGGTAGTTTGATAAATGCTGACCTGTTTGTATTGGCATGACCATTATAACCGCCGCGACCTGATTCCCAGTCTGCAAAAGCATATAGAAGCTAATATATGAATTGGTTCCATAAGAAGGGAGGAGAGGAAAAAAAAAGCTCTGTGTGTTTGCCCATTAACTTACGAACGAAATCACAGAGGTAAAGCATTGCAAAAAGTTGAGCATTTAAAGCATGAAACCAGATAAAATCCCATAACCTAATCTAAATCTCACTCAAAACCTTGAAAACATCTAAATCTCACTCAACACATTAAAAGAAACTTTAGCAGTATTACTCTTCATTCCAAAGGTCAGGATCCCAATCTCCCATAGTCCCATTAACTATTAGTACCTAACCACGCATATCATTCCAAAATCAAAAATCCCATTCATTGTCTCTAGTCTTTACCTAACCACGCCCCACAAGAAGAAGGGAGTAAACATAGCAAGAACATTTTAGCTATCAGATTTCTGATAAAAATACAGCGTGAGTTAGCTCCTACTTCCTAAAATTATGACAATAAGACTTTTTGTTGCCGATTGGTACAAAAAAAGAGAAAGCTAGAATAGGGAAGTATATTTGATAATTTGACGATCATTAAAAACGATTTTAAAACGATAACAAATTCAATATGTTATTTCTAGCATTGTGTTTCGGAGCCAAATAACAACATTTTCTTGGATTTCGTAAGTACGAATTTTCTACCTGCAGCATCTGAAACGTGAGTGATTGACCAAAGTGCTGCTAGGCAATAATGATTTATGCAGTACCACTTCTTAAGTCCATGGTTCCCAATTGATAACAGAAGGTAGCAGATAGAATGGGAGACATCTGAGGGGGAAGCTAGCATCTATCTATTGTCCTAACTACGCATTCCATGCGAGGTTTACCCTGTTGCTTAGCAAAGTGTTTTTAAGAAAGAAAGGTTATCTACTTTATAGAGCAGCGCAATAGTCAGTATGTTTATTCGTCTAGGCTCTAGCAACTGTTATGCAATGCTCACCCAGAAAAGCAAATCTGATAAACCTAAAGTAACACTCCGCCTACAGAAAGATAACATGGGCTTTTGATGTATGTATAAAGCTTCTCTAGAGCAGAAACAAATTTGACATCTTTCTCCTTAATCATCACCTAAAACCCTGTAAAATAGCAATGGAACAAAGCATAACACAGAAATAACTAGAACCAATCTACTGTATTCCTTGAAACCAATACCACACACACATGACACAACCAACTGCTTATAGAGCAAACCAAACTACTGGTAAACTTGCTATTTTAAGAGCTCTGAAAGGATAGAAGCATATGAAAGAAATTGTGCTTACCAGGGCCACCTTGGTACCCACCAGATGAACGGCCACCCCTACCACGAGGCCTGTCATCATGATAGCCAGACCTGCCACCCGTATCACGTTCATAGCCACCAGGGTGATCATATCCAAACCTGTACCAGCAATAAACAGCATAATGAGAACCAAACAGGGGATCTTAAACAAAACAAGCAGCGAGCAGACAATTAACTTCAAATAGGCCTGTTTGCATACTGAAAATGGTATCCACTCTGTTCCAAGTCGAAGCCAAACTAAGTGTAAAATTGATTGCATTGTAACAAGTCTAGTAGACAACCTTGTCCATATATGTTGGATTATCATATTGCTGAAGAGTATTACAAAAGAACTCAGAAACTACTAGTAGAGCTCGCCCACTCCACTCAAGTTTTAGGTTCACCCTGTTTAATGTTGAAAACATATGGGCTCCAAATATATTATTGTACATCCCAGTTACAAACTTCCACGCACCACTAACCAATATAATCTTTGCACATATAAAGAACGTACTAATAGATTAAGTCTACAAACAGAACAAGCTAGTAACGGGTGAAACCAGCATATACTTCATTGTATTGGACCAAAGCTCTTCACCATTGATAATTACAAAAGGAAACCTAACCAATCATTTTTTATTATGAAAGTGATCTAAAGTTAATACAATTTTCTTTGACCCGAATAGTTTTTTTAATAGTCGCTATGACTACTGAGAAGCTGAACTAATGGGTAGCTATATAAGCAGATCACTTACCCAACTTGACATAAAGAAAACTCTTAAAAAACACATTCACTTAATACCTTTCCAGCGATCTAAAACAAAAATATCAGTGCCCAAATAGATTGCTGTTACTTAAAGCAAATTTATGTAGTATTTTCACAGAATGTGCTTAAGACCTTAAAAGTTCGTTGTCACATGTTGAAAAATCTTCATATTCTTGTCCTCCCAAAATCAAGTGCTTACACTACGGTACTAGTCAAGCAACCTATTTGACACCATAATGATTTATTACTTCACAATCAAGTGCTAATTTGCAGTTTCCTCTTGTACTTAGGGTAAGTCATTCTCCAAAAAGTAAGGACTTGACCTAAGTAAACCATGTGTGTTTGGTCACCAAACAGGTGTGAAATTGAAGGACCACCAGATATTAGGAGTTAAAGCTATGCTTCAACCTACCGAGACTGGAAGCTGTATTACCATAATGCATGGTGGCACATAATTAATTACTATATGAGAATTGCATCACAATGCATCAGTCACACATGCAAAAGTGCACATAAATAATGCAAATAGGTGACTGGGAGGAAATATATATACACATTTATTAATATCGAATACACAGTTACTAATATGTACCTCATAACGGGTATCAAACACACTTGCCGAAATGACCATTTAACATCTAAATATAAGAAATATTAGAGCTACTTAGGTTAAATTATCCACTGGTTTTAGATATTCTGCAAATGGTTCCCAGTGTATAATATTGAAACTGCACTTCCATATATTAGAGGTAGGAGCCAGACGCGATCCAAAAACAAACTCAACATCGGGCCATACACTTCGTCCACCAGATTCTGAAACATTATCAGTACCTCCATTTACAACTTCTAGTCTCTCCTTCAATTAATACTCCACCCCTTCCAAATTATAGAAGCACTTTCCCATGCGCTAAAGTGTGTTAGAAACAGGAAAGTGCTGATGTAATTTAGAACGGATGGAGTATATCATCTCACCATTATTTAGAGCAACTGAAATGACACTCACTCACAATTTAGTATTTATTTTGATGGAATATCACTCACTCGCTGACTCACAATCAAGTATTTTGAACATATTGAATGTCACTCACACTCGCTCACTCACACAATCAAGTAATAAGCTCACTGATAAATCACTCATCCACAAACAGCCGTGTTGTTTCAGAATCGCTTGCAAACTCCTTAATATAATCAATCGAGCCATAATTAAGAGATACATAACAATGCCATAAGCTCAATCCTGAAAAATCAGTTCTAGCATAAACACAATCAAATATCACAGAACTTTGTTCACAAACACATCAGCAATAATCTATGTATACTTATACATCAAATACAAGCATAACATAACCAGCATAATCTAGCAAAAACACTAACCTACGCGCATCAATCCTAAAACTAACTAACTTAAGCATCACATACTATTCACAATTCCTACACTACGCATATAAAAAACTAGGCAAACATCGTATAACGCTTTACAGACAACAAACCTTCCATCACCGGGTCGAGCTAACTAACTTACAAAATCTGTTCACAATCGAAAACGATCAACCTACCCGCGTCAATCCAGATCAACTAACTAACTAACTAACAATAACCTTCTATCACCAGGTCTAACTAACTAACTTGCAAAACTAGTTTCCACATATAACACAATCGAAAACGTTCACCTAAAGTGCTATAATCCAGATAAACTAACTAACTTCAGCATCATATACTACCAATAACTCGTACATGAAACAATCATATAAAACAGCGCATTAATTGATCCAAGCTAACTAACTAACTTCAGCATCAAATATATACAACGAGATATCGTAAAACAAATAAATAAGAAGCGAAAAAACAGTTAACCTTCTATCGCCGCCTCCTCTCGGACTCCCACGCCTATTATCATATCCACCGTCATCTCTCCTATACCTTTTCGGATACGGAGGCGACCTCCTATCATAACCTCCACCTCCACCTCTTCGATACGGAGGCGGAGACATCGAGCTTCCGCCGCGTCGTTTATACTCAACACGGTGTGGTCCATTAGGTGGAGATCTATTGTTGTTGTTACGGTGATCGTAATAGTCTGAGCGACGGTTAGGTGGACGGTCGTCTTCGCGTGAGTTGCGGCGACGTGGCCGTGGTGGTGATGGTGATGGTGACGGTGAGCGTGGTGGTGAGTTAGGGTTTTCGATTTCGGTGGTTTCGTTGTCGGTCCGGTCGATTGTGTCGACCGGCATGGTGGTGGTGGTGATTACTTCGGTCATGGTGATAATTTGAAACCCTAGAAATGGTGTGTGTATGTGTGTGTGTGTTTTGTGTGTGTGAATTGATATATGTAGTAGATGAAATTCTTTTTTACATCAACGGTCCTTGTAATTTTCGGGTTTCGCGGTTTTATACTGTGTTTTCAAGTAGTTTAAGGCGGGTCACGGCAAATTACCTTCCACATTAGCATTACGTTAGTTTTCTCTCTCCTCTCACTTTTTCTCACCTTTCACCCGTATTAGTCACCATCAGTATTTACATTTCATTAAAATACTCACTTTATACAAACTAGTTGGATACCTGCGCACAGCGACGGCAAAAAAAATATAGTTATAATAGAAATATAATGAATGAATTGCTAATCCAACTCTCCCACAATTCCGTATCCGCTTAGTGAATTCGTTACACAACACTCCGAAAGTATATATGCTCGTTGTATGTGTTTGTTTGGGTTTCTCGTAACTTTCCCGTGACATTATTCTCGCATAAAGACCCTCACAATTTTTTACCCGTCAAACACTCCCCCAAAAGTTATAATTTTGACGAATCAAGTTTGTATTGATTCAAATAAAGGTTAAAGTTGTAAAAATTTGAATCAAAATAACCCATTAAAAATGCAAAAATTAAAAACTTATAAAAATATATCAAAATGGATGTTGAATTAAAGAGCACAAAATCTTAGAAAATGTGGTGAAATTAAATCATTAAAAAAATAAATAGATCAAAAGATATTTTAATTGAAAAAGGTGAATTTTTAGTTGAAAAGTGACACATGTCACTCCATAATTAGAGCTCCTTATCTTAATTTTTGGTGAAGCCCACAACTTAAATGATTTATATATTAGTATAGATATATTTCACTAACTACCTAACACACAATTACAAACAAAATAGGAAACAATAAAAAGGATGAGAGAACCACTATTTTTCAAATGTAACCAAATGTGAGCCACTCACTTTTCACTCTCTTTTTTTCTCACTCTCATCTTTTCACCAAGTGTGATCAGAATGGGCCTGTGGGGTTTTGTGGTAACCACTCACGCTCACTCCGAGTAGTTTAAGGAAGAAATTGAAAGAAAATGGAAAGAACTATAAAGAGTTGTTATTCTTCAGTACCACTTAAGGAGAAAAATAAAAGGAAAAATATTGAAAAACAAGTGTTATTTGATTGACTTTAAAGTAAAGTTTTTATTCTAATAATTGGGCTGAAACTGTTTACCTCCTATTACTTTACTTTTCTTTACTAAAAAAAACTCAAGAACACAATGTTAGTTCTTGTGAACGAGTATTACTATTTAGCACTTTTCAGTGGTGTATTGTTTTATATGTTAAATTATTTAATTATTTTGCTTTATTTGCATTAGAGCTGGCAAATCGTGTCTTAACAGGTTCGGAGCGCGCGAATAACATAAGTTTCAAACATGAAAACGACTCGTTTAACATTTGGCTTTGGTGGTTTGAGTATGACAGTTATACGTTTTATGTATCAAATAAGTTAAATATTGAACCCTAGAATACTAAAAACAATTATTTTAAAAAATAAAAAAATTTCATAGTACATTTTTTCCCTTAACAGGTACCCAATTTGCCAGCTCTAATTTGCATCAAAAATATTGCATGTGTCTATATACTTTAGTTTCATGTGTTTTCATATGACTAAATTGTATAATGTGATTCATATTAATTATTTATCACTGTCTATATCATTCAAAAATTGTAATCATTTTGATCTACTACACGAAAAAGATAAACAATTTCTTTATAAAAGAGTGCGTAAGTCAAAAGCATTGCAATGTTAGGCTCATTTTATTCGAAATTTATTATTAAAACATAACAAGTTAATTTTAAAATTTTAATTACTATTTAAAGACATAAAAGTGCTAAACATTTATTAAATACTTCATAAATAATGTTTGTTATATTAAAAATTGTTAAAAAGTAATGGTTTAAGGTAAAGATATATATAAATATATAAATGTAAAAGTATAAAGTTAAGGGTAGCTTGTAAGTTGCTAAATATTTTAAGGATGTGGTGTGAGTTTTATTTTATTTTCGCAAAAACATACTATATGAAAGATATTTTCATCAATATATTTCTTTTTAATTTAAAATTGTACGTTACTCAAAAGCATTATAATATTTGGCTTATTTTGTTCGCAACTTAAAAACATTTTCATCGATATTTTTTTTTTATAAGGAAATCGCTAGATATTTATTAGATATTTAGTAAATAAAGTTTGTTATATAAAAAAACCGTAAATAGCTAAAAGTTTACCCGTGGAATCTGACAAAACCATCAACGAACCTGTGATGATGTGATCCGTGGTTGTTGGACTTGTGGTGGTGGACGTCAATGATGGGGATGGTGAGGGATGTTTATGATGGTGCAGATTTGTGTTGGTGTTTGTTTTTAGTTTTTAAAAACAATAAAAGAAAATAAAAACAAGTGGAATATTAAGAGGGAAGAAGGCAAGGCCTATTTTAGTCATTTTACTCGGTTAGGGACGTATTATTTTGAACGTTTGCCGTCTTATAATGATCTTTGCTAATTTGAAGAAACCACAATGATGATTAGTGCCAGTAGTATCTGCGAGAGACAATTAGTGCCAAAATATACAAACCACGTGCAAATTTTTTGCAGTTTACACTTCAATGTTAGAAAGTTTTAAAATTTTATTTTGATTATATCAGTTTACTTTAAATGGTCTTTTTTTTTTTTTTTTTTTTTTTTTTTTTTTTTTTTTTGTTTTTTATATTTTTTTGTTTTTTTTTTTTTTTTTTTTTTTTCGATTTTTTTTCATACACTCTTGCCCTACCATCCAAAATCATACATCATAGGGGATTTGCATTCCTCTTACACTTGAATCTTTACATAACTTTACAATCACTATTCTAATTACTCGAATTAAGATAATCGAAAAACTTGGAGTACTTTT
>LBNU01010325.1:10504-24832 GCA_014162995.1 Artemisia annua
TTAGACTATCTAGGTTTGTGTGCAAGCATCGTTCCTAGGTAAATGATCATTTCACAATGTCATAGAGATTCACATAATACGTCATGCATAAAAAAAAATTGTCACTCGTAAAAAGGGGATATTAAATAACGAAATACCTTTATTTCCAGTTTACGTATTTACTAATCGTACGGGAATTTACGAGAGGCTACAATATTTAATCTAAACACCCTCTTCAAGTTTTGGTGATGACAAAGATGTCAGTTACAACACATAACGTAAAGTGCTTAAGTTACTTGTGATCACAAATCATCTATGCATTCATACGTCAACATCTTTCGACATCTCAACGTGTCGAGTATGCTTCAACAATCACTTAAGGTATGAATAAACAAATGTCTAATACACTTTATGATCAAAAGGATTTTATTTTGACACCACAAATTTTATAAAATGTTATAAACATTTTATATATTTAAGAAAAACACTTTTGGTAATTAAAAGAAAATGTTTAATTCAAAATAAATATATGAATTCAAAATTTTAACCAAAAACAGTTAAAATTTCACTAGATAAACTTTCCCCAGAAAAAGACAATTTTTCTGGCCATTTCGAAAGGGCGGCCCCCTTAATTGTATGGACGGCCCCTTAATTTTAAGGGGGCCGGCACCTATTTAAGGAGGCCGGCACGATCCTGTTGTCAGAAAACTTTGCCTATAAATACAGGTTCATTTCTACAATTTTTCCTAACCTTTTGCACTAAAATTTTTAGTCCCAATCCTTTATAAACATCCTTCTAAATCCTTTGATCATAAGATTATAAGCTTTTGTTTCAAGTGATTCAATCCTTCACCACTCAAAGTGCAAGAGAAGAATACTTCTTATCATCAAGTCAAAGAAGTATTAGAATCTAGTTAGTATTGATGTGAAGTTGTAGAAATAAGTTATGTAAGTACATGTAATAAGTAGATCAAGATGATCTTACTTAGTAGTGAGTCATTAGGTGAGTAAGAAGAGGTAGGAAGAAGTTGTATTGTGAAGAAGTCATGTAGTCATGAAGAAGTAGTGGCGTGAAGTAGTCGAGTGATTGTGAAGAAGTAGTGATGTGAAGAAGTCGCGTGTAGAAGTTTTGTAGTGATCGAAGTCGTGTCGTGAGTTTGGTCCTAGCTAGCATTAGGACTCGACATTTTGCTTGATGTCGTTAAACGGTGTAAGCAAAGTTGTGTACGGTTTTCTCCGCCAAAAGGGAGCTTGGTGAGTAGTGTTGTAAACTCTCGAGTAGGTGACTCGGGGAGTGGAGTAGGGCAAGGAATGTGTCCTTGTAGCCGAACCACTATTAATCATCGTGTCCGGTTTGCATCTTCTTTCTCTTATCTCTTTACATTTATTCTTGCATTTATCACTTTATATCTATGCTTGCAATTATGTGTTGGTTGTTGCTTATATTTTCATGATGATTGATTGTGTTATATTTAGAAGTTAATATTGTGATGGTGTGTATAATTATATGATATGATCTAATAGATTATTATTCACACTTCTTATATTGAGTTTAACTTAATAGATGATTTAATACAAAACATTTTAAGATTTTAAAAAGGAAAACTTTAATCAAAGATTTTGAAACAAACATTTTATAAAACGAAAAAAGAGGTAAAACTATTCAACCCCCCTTCTAGTTTTCCACAATTGGTATCAGAGCCAGGTTGCTCTAGTTTTCAAAACAAATGGTTTTAAAAATTGAGTACGATCCATGTATCAAATTACCTATTAAGGAGGATTAAATATGAAAAGTGTTTTTTTGATTAACTTGTATTTGTTTTCATATTATATACACTAATTATACTAGCTCGAAATAAAATTATGCTTAAATAAGTATTACATGTTCGGTATTAAACTCAGAAAGTTTCACACATTTTCATAAAGTTAGAAAATAATTTTTAACAAAAAATGCATTTTTGAGTACGAGATGGGCGGCCCCCTTAATGGTCTGGGTGGCCCCCTTAAATACTGGGTGGCCCCATTAAATATTTAAGGGGTCCGCCTGTCTGTTTGACAGTTTTTCAGAAACTTTAAAAAATCATAAAAAAATAACTGTAACTCCGTAGAAGTCGTGCCACCCGGCGTTTTAAAGATAATTGAGTCTACTTTCATTTAAAAATACTTAAAAATAATCATTTCAAAGTTAAATTTGTAAGAAAGGCAAAATACTATACGGTGGTCAAAAATTTGTGTCTCCTTTTAACATAAAACTTGTATTTTACCTTTTCTTTCAATTCGGGAATTCCTAGTTGGTATATCTTTGAAAATTTAAGTATTCATATTTTTAAAATATTGATCTTCAAAATGGGGAGAAAACTATTTTCTTTTCAAATAAAATCGAGCTATGTAAACATTATTGTATATGATACACAAAACGACGACAAGTGCTTTATGTGTTATGCTATATGATTATGTGAACTTCTTTGTGTCTTAATTTTGTTAATTGAATATATTAGATGATTGTTGCCATTCTTATTTTAGCTAATTGTATATCTAAGCATATGTGCCCTATTAGTTTATAGCTAGTTTTCCGGTTTATATTTAGCTAGATCTTATGCTAGATTTCTTGCGTTAGGATTGCTATATTATGCTTGCATTGCATATAGGTATAGATAGCTTAATCTTACTCAAACATCTTGTAAATGAGTTAAATCTAGTCACCTAAATATTTTCAACAAATTACCATGTTTTACCTTAGGTTGTTTAAATAAGAGAAAGTGAATCATTTTAAAACATTATTAGTTATATAAAAAGAAAAAGTATTTTCAAAATCTAAGCGTGTTCATTATACGCAACAATGAATAGTTTTTCAAATAATCAAAACATATAACAATCATGTAGTAATAAGTCAACTTTCAATCATTCACTAACCTTACTTATAAATAATCTTAGGATTAATGGAACACACTACCAAAATATCTATTTATTTTAAATGAGTATTCGTGAGGGTCAAGAAAGATCTTGATATTATATCAATTCACTATTCAAATTATGGTTGATATATTTATCAAATCTAATTGATATGTTTTTGAGTATGGACGAGAAATTGGATTGTTATTTGTTTAGTTTCAAGATTATATCAAATTACAACAAAGGATATAGTCTTGAATCTACATACTCAATCACACTAGATTGATATGAAAATAACAAAATCCTTTTCCAAGACGATAAGAATATGCATCGGATCATAACTCACACTTGTGAATATAATGTCATATTGAGTCTACTTGTTCAATAGTTGTGTTCCAAATATTTAGCAAATATATGCATAAAATATACAATGAAGTAGGATTGACAACTTGGATGTTTCATCCGAAATATTCAAGCAATTTACATTGTAAGTACAATGGATAAATGTGTCATCTCCGAAAAACCAAACATGAGCAAACTAACAACATATGTAAACTTTTCTCACACTACTTGAAATCATCACTCCAAGCTAAAATACATATTTATGAATAATACACACTATATATTCTATAAATTTTATTTTCTTTGTAGCATGAATGGTTGTGTTACAAGATAATACACTACACATTCCTTGTAAAATAATATAAGTTATTAGAACTGAAAAATAATTTGTCACAATTCATAAACAAGTAAAAGTCATTTTTTAATACTAGTTAAATTATGGTATATAACATTGGCAAAAATCAAAGAAAATAATATTTGTTTAAGAATATATAAGCGTCTTGTTTTAATATCATTTGAAGATCACAAACTTATTTAAGATAAATAATCTTAATGAGATTCATTTCACAAGATATGCTAAGGAGCATTCTTCAATCAAGCATATTTATTAAATCAAGTAATATGCCATTAAAACCAAACAACCGATAAATCATAAACAAAAGATTAAAACATTTTTTTTTACTCTAATCTAAACATTCAACACGTCTCCATTAGGATCGTGAGTAAAATATATCATCTAGATTTACCTTCATAAAACATGATGTTTGAATCATTAAGCCAAGTATCAGTGAACTAAGCAAACTTCATATTTGGTACTCTTCGTTAGGTAAATTTAGGAACTCAATTTCTTCTAAAAAGAGAATGACTACTGGAGAATCAATTGACTAGAAATTCAATTTAAACTGACGGTTGAATTGCTTCTATGTAAGAAGTTGGGTGTGTGTAACCCGTAAAAATGGTCGTGTTTAGCATGAATTGAGCACCACTAGTAATAGTCTCATACTCATTCTCCAACTTGATTAAATGGTTGTTCCTAAATATACCTAACGCTAGTTTACTTTTATGAACCTTGCTTATCATTAGTGTTTTTCATTCATAGATTTATGGCATCCCACATATATGATATTTCTAGATGCTTATTTGCTCATATGTGATTTGATTGTATGCCTTTGTAATTATTTGAGTAGTTATTGAATGGATGTTTATTATAAAAGATTCTGTTTTTCTAACTATTTCGATATCACTAGGCCAAAAATGAGTCACACATGGTCGTTTTTGAACGGTCACACGGTGACATTTTTACGTGACTAAATGTACCAGCCTTAAATAAACAGCCACACTTGATCCGACTTGTGTGACTATTTCGTAAAATATTTGTCACGCATTTGTGTATATATGTGACTAGAGGGTAACTGGTAAATATTTTTCCATCATTTAGTCACGTTTAATTTGGGACGTGTGACCGATGCAAATCAGCTCGAAACATTAGTCACGCTATAGATATACATATGTGACAAATATATGTCACACAATTGACCAGTGTGACCAAAGAAGATATATGGTCACACGAAGTACTTGTGTATGTGGCTAAATTATATAGTCAAGTTTGTCACACATTATATAAACGTGACTGCTATTCTTTGCTGAATAGTTAGCCACATATGAATTTGAAATGTGTGACAACTAAAAATTCAGTTTGAAGCGTTAGTCACGAAATGCATTTAAGAGTGACAAATATATGTCACACACTTGAAGAGTGTGACTAAATGTCATATATGGTCACACAAAACCATACAAACATGATTAAGTGTAACGAAAATTCGACACATATGGTCACGTAAGTTAATATGTGTGTCTAAAGTTTAATGTGTGTTTGCTTGCCAAATCCTAATTGTGTATAGTCACATTTAATTGAAGCACGATCATGTGACTATAGGCTTTACATATGGTCACATTATAAGGGTATTATATGTGACCAATACATATGGTCACACATTACTGATAACTTATCTAATTTTGAGGGGTTAGATGTTGTGATCATTGTTCATATGTTATGGCTTGTGTTTTCTTTGTTTCTAGACTAACATTTTGCAGGAAAGGCAAAGAAAAAGCTGTTTGGATTGGAATTTGGGTGAATGCTAGTAACTCAGAAGTTAATGCTGCTGGGCATAACTTAATGCTGCTAGGCATAAATTAATGTTGCTAGGCATAAATCAAGCTTAGTAAATAGATGAAAAATCGATTCAACTTTTTATTGATTATAACAATATGTACTTGTTATAATGTTTATCTACCGGTTATGTAATATTTATTAGTGTCAATGGTTGCATAACCTTTTATATAATCTAATGGAAGCAAAAAAAACTAGGCAATTTAATTTGGGATGTGTATGTTGGTAACCTAAACGTTCAGCATTTATTACCCAAACACGCCTAAAACACAGTTTCATATGTAATTACCCCGCCTATTTATATGATTTAACCCAAGTAACTTCTTCATTCACCCATTAACAAAATCACTAAATCAAAAGTTTTATCAAAAGGTGTAAGAATGTCAATTTGTGCTTCTTTAGGAACTAGAAACGGCTGCTAACTCACATGAGTTACCATACCAAATGACTGTTTATTTTGATAGGGAGACACAACGTGATATGAAGTATGCGAAAGATCTGACACAGACATATGAAGAGTTGCTTGATATTGTTAATCAAAGGAGCAAGTACATTGCTGAAATGGAACTTGTGCGTCGTCCCTCGATGCAGATGTTCAAGTGTTTGGAGTATTTGAAGAAGCTGCAAAAGTCCGACGTTCTTGAGCTTTTGGAATTGAAGAAGAAGATTGCTGAAGCAAAGCTGAAGGTTTTTAACAAGCACGCATTTGTTAAAGCACTTTAGAAGTATTTTTATGAATTTGAATGTTTTTTTTATCAATTTTGTTATGTTTGTTTGAAGTTCTTTTTTAGTAAAATAAACTTATGTAATGTTTCTTTATCAATTATGTTATGTTTGTTATATTTGTTTGAAGTTTAATGTTTATTTATCAATTATGTTATGTTTGTTATGTTTGAAGTTTAATGTTAATGCTTGTAAAACCAACACAGAACAAAGATTTCATAAACTAACTTAACATTCAACATTTGAAAACACTACATTACAAAGTACACAACTTGCCTAGTGACATACCCATCCCAACACATATTACACACAAACATCCTAACATGACCATAAACAACTTATCATACAATTCCAACTTTGCGTTTCTAGAATTCAACTCATCTTCCAACCTTGACTTTGTAACCTTCAACTCTTCTTCCAACCTTGACTACTCTAAAGGAAGTGCCTCAATCATTGGTCCATTATCCCTTCCTCTTTGCCTTTGAAAGAACCCATATACCAAGTCTTTGTAGTATTGACTTGGTAGGTCATCATCAAGAAACTCATACACTCGACAAGTGTCACATTTTACATACCTCTTTCCTGGATTGGGCCTTGAGGTTGATGTTTGCACCCTTAATTGACGATTACAGTGGCAAAAAAACTCAATCTTATATCCAATTAAACGGGATTGGGCTAAACTCGATGTACTCATTTTTAGGGTTCTTGTCTTATTTTTTAGGACCGTTTGAGAGTAATGGGGGAAGGGAGAAATGGGTGTGTGGGGTATGTTATTAAAAAGAAAATATTACAAAGACTCACCCTCACCCAAAACATTAGCAACTTGCCAAAAATGGCCCAACTCATTAAAAAAAAAGAGGTCATGTCAAATTGATTTGCAAGTGTGGCCCAACTCATTAAAGGTTAAACCATGCCACGTCATCAAAGAGGTCATGTCAAATTGATTTGCAAGTGTGGGTTGTAGGCAATGTTTTGAAAACCGGGTTCAAAATTGACCCGGACGAGTCAACGGGCACCGGGTCAACCGGTTTGACCGGTTGGACCGCCAGATCAACCTGGTTTTTAATTTATTATTTTTTTATTTTTTTGACCGGGTCAACCCGGGTTTTTATTAAAAAATTTTGAACAAACGAAAGCCGGCTGTGTTTCGAGAACCGGGTTGACCCGGTCACTCAAATACCCGTCTGGTCACACCGGTTAACCCGGTTTTAGAACCGGTTAACCCGACCGGGTCAACCCGGTTTCAAAACACTGGTGGCTTTTAACATGGCGCTTAACGAGGAAACTAACGAAAAATGGCTCTCGGTGGCTTTTTTGCACTTATACGTAATGTTAGTGGCTTTTTTGCACACCTTTGTGACTCGGTCCCATTTCTGCGATTTCGTGATAGTTTGTGACCATTTTTGCATTTTACCCTTTTTTCTTTGTTTGGATTTTTTGGATATTCCTTGTTGTATGTAGGGGTGAGTATCGGTCTAGGACCGGACCGGACAGACCGGACTGAGGACCGGACTGAATAATCCGTTAGCTAAGTGTAGCTTGGCTTGGGCCATTTCGTGGAAATGGCTAAGTACTTATAGAGGGTTTCAGGCATGGTTGTGGCGCTACATCCTCACGAATTATGTAGTGACATGTGGTGTTTGTTTTAAATAAAACCGAATGTAGATGATTAAAATAATAGCCTAATTCTATTATTTTTACATACATTAATTTATAAAAATATACCAGAAAATGAAGAAAAAAAATCCTTATTCGGGTAAATCGGTCGAAAAGGTTGAAATTGGACGCAATCGGTCGTAATCATTCTAAAACGGTCTAAATCCGTCGAATTCTATTGAAAATTGTCAACGTCGGTCAAAAACTAGCGAAATCGATCAAAATTGATTGAAAACGGTCAAAAAAGAACGACAACCTTACAAACGGATGATAACATAAAAAATACAAAACATATAAAAATGTTGTATAGTATTTGTCTTATTTACAAAATCCAATGTACACGACCCATGACAAATGTTAATTACCCATTGTCGATCACCAATCATGTATTGGTCAATAACGTGACACTATACGCCACTACAACCCAATGCACATGACCCATTACCCATGTTAATTACCCATTATCAACAGTCATGGATGTGTCGTAACATGACACTCTAAGCAACTATAACCTAATGCATATGACCCATATGATGTCAAATACCCATTACTGGATGTGATCAGTGGTAACTGAATGCATATGACCTATGACCATGTGAATTATCCATTATCACCAGTCATGCATGGATTGCACCGGCTTAATTGGTAGGTGTATAGTTATAGTGTGAATGTTATATGAAATAATGTATTTGAAGTTATTAAAGGCGGTCATGCATGGGTTACACCGGCTTGGTAGGTGTATAGTACCGTTTGTCATAGACACTAAGAAGCAAGTATGCAGGGACCTCCCAATCATGTTATCTGGGATCGAGAAAGTTTGAACTCGGCTTGAGCTTGACTCGAAAAGCTCGATTTATCTGTAAAGATGTATTTTCTTACACAAATTAAAATTGAAATATATAATATAATCTAAGAATTGAATTCGGTTCGACTTCAGCTCGAAAAGCTTGATACATTCATAAATAAATATTTTCACTTAGTACACTTACATAGATATATATAAAAAATAATAATAATAATTATTAAAAATAAAAACACATATTTTATATTACTTACAAGCTCGAGAACTCAACAATAACTCGAGTCAACTTATATAAGATTGAGGTCAACTCATTAAATTTTATGTTACTTACAATTAGGGGTGGAAACGAGTCGAGCCGAGCCCTAGCTCGCCAGAGCTCGAGCTCGGCTCGTTTATATATATAAAGCTCGAGCTCGGGCTCGAGCTCGTTTCGAGCCTTATATTTGAGCTCGAGCTCGGCTCGTGAAAATTTTCACAAGCTCGAGCTCGGCTCGAGCTCGACTAAGATGTGTCAAAGAAAACAAAGTTCAAATAGAGCTCGACTCGTTAATTACATAAGGCTGAGCTCGTTTACTACTTTTAAGCTCGTTTATACGTATAGACAATATATATACGTATATATTTCTAGGGCTCGTTTAGGCTCGCGAGCCTACTCGAGCTTTTTGTATAGAGCTCGGGCTCGAGCTCAATTATTAAATGAGCCCAAACTTAGGCTCGAGCTCGGGCTGGAGCTCGTTTAGGCTCGGCTCGTTCGAGCTTTTTACCGATCCGATCCCGAGCTATTCACGAGCGGCTCGGCTCGTTTCCACCCCTACTTACAATCACCAAAATTTTAACCATGCGCTCAAGATCCTCCCCTTTTTCCCCAAAAATTTCAATCTCCCGCTCAAGATCCCGCCCCTTTTTCCCCAAAATCAAAACAATAACACTTACACTAGTCAGATCTATCTTCTATCTATTCATCTCTTTTCCTTCTCTCTAGAACCGACTCACACCACCGCCACACTTCACCGCCTTATCTCGCCGTCGTTCCACCAACCATCGCTCCTGCACGCCATCACCGTCATCAATACAAGGGAACTGTATGGGAGAGTTTGTTTGCTTCGGTGTTGTTTGGTTCGAGATAACCACCACATCCACCACCATCACAGTCGAGCCACCATCACCCTCATCTCACCTATCCTACTCTGATAATGGGTATGCTCAAACACATATTTAATTTATATTTTCTTAAATGTGTAATCGAATATAAAATTATTTATATTGACTTTCGTGGATTAATTAAAACTAGCCTAAAACATGTTTTTTATTATAAATTCGTGTGGTGGTAATCGTTGCAGGTAGACTTATTAAGACGACATAGTTTTCCTATTTATTGGAATGGAGACAATCGATGTGTTCTAAGAGGCCATTGTTTTGCTCGTAAAGGGAGTCTTGATTGGTTTCCACTCCGGGAGGATGTTGCTGAACAGTTGGAGTTTGCTTATCGCAGTCGCGTAAGTGATCTATTAAAAGATTAACATAACATCTGTTATATAGAAAATTAACTCAAATATGGTTGCTGTTTGTGAAACTGTTTTATTTGTACAAAATGTGACTGATTTGCTTGCTTGGTAATTAATGTGTTTGACATTTTTCATTCCAGGTTTGGCACTGCAGAACATTTTAACCATCTGGATTATTTGTTGCCCGAGTTTATATACCCTTGCCTACCCCGGTATGTTGGTTTTTGATGCTAAACTTATATTTGGTACATCTAATTTTGTCGTCTTTTATGTTAGCATTATGCACGTTACTTGTTTCTTGCAGGGGCTTCGGGTTATTTTCACGGGTGAGGATGATACATGGGATGCCAGGCTAAAAATTCCCTCATCTGAATTTTCTGGCACAGTTCATTTTCGAGGGACTGGAATTAAATTGAAGTGTGGGTATTCTCCATCTCCGTCACCAAGCCAACCCATGTATATTTTTACTGTTTCATGGTTGGCAGATCTTATATTATGCAGCGTTATTAGTGCCTTGGTTTCTTACAGTTCATAATATCTGTTTATAGAATGAGTAACGTCAGCAGATAGAGGAAGAAATGGACGATTATTATTCACATGTAAAACTAATGGCGTTTTTGTCAGGCTCTATGTTTATAATACTTTCAAGCTCAATTTATGGTTATAACTCAGTCTAATTGGGAATTCTTCTAAGCAAGCCCCTTCTTCAAGTCAGCATTCTGGGGTCCTAACTTGTTTAATGGAACAGGTAGCTAACCATCCTGCTGCCAGCTGGGATGACGGCAATGCATTTGAATCTTGTGAAGCAGAAAAAGAATTCCAAGATAAGGTATACCAAGTTGGTTTATTAACCTTTTGTACCATTGTAGGTTTTAGGTGCTATTCTGGACTGGTGCATGTTTTTTTTCATTTCGTAATACTGTAACTTCTAACCATATCATTGTGACTGTTTGCGATCCCCGTTAAATTCATATAGATATGATTAATAACACTAAACTGTCTGCTCGTTTTGTTCTTCAACTGCAGCAAAATGAATATTTGAATGCACGATGACACATCAGACCGCTTTTTCCGTCGGCTCTTGGTAAATTTTTTCTAATCTCTAAATTGCGTATTGTATATTTGTATGTGCTTTTAACGTTTGTCTTTTCTACTTAAAACAGAGACGGAGAATATCCAGATGATGAGATTAGTACAAAAGTTAGTACTGGTGTTAGTTTTGTTAGTATTGCTAGTAAAAAGTTACGACTGCTCGAAGTTAACGCGGCTAGTGTATTAGTTACAACTGTTAGTTATAAGTTAGTATTGTTGTTTCATATAGTTAGTATTGCTTGTATGATATGTATTAATTGTTTATGAAAAAGATTATAGATACTTAGGAAAGTATTGTAAGCTGACTAGGACTCCTTGGTGTATAAAAGGAGGTCCTAGGGTATAGAGTTATATACGAATTTTATATTCACAATTTTATTGTATTTGAATTTGTTTTGAAATATATTTGAATTTGTTTTGATATAATATATACTTATTTCTTAAATGTGACTAAAAGATGTATATAGTCACACTTATTAACAGTTTTGGTCACTATTTGCTTTATTCGTTGTGTGACTAAATGTTACTAAAGGCCACACAAACATAAAATTCATGTGGCCATTGAATGATCAATATTCACACAAAATACAAATTTCTTCACTTTAAACAGCATATGGTCACACTTATTAACGCTTTTGGCCACTGTTTGATTAATTGTATGTGACTAAATAACCAAAACAAACATGGTTTGCGTGACTAAATATTACAAAAGGCCACACAAACATAAAATTCATGTGGCCATTGGATGATCAATAGTCACACAAAATACACATTTTTTCACTTTAAAGAGCATATGGTCACACATATTAACACTTTTGGCCACTTTGTTTTAAATTGTATGTGACCAACTCCAAAAAAGCAACACCCATTGTGTGACTAAATCATCACAAACGTCACATTTTTTGTATATTCATGTGGCCAAAGGACGGGAAATAGTCACACAAAATACACATTTACTAGAAAGACTCATTTCAAATGTCACATATGTTATACATTTATGTGGCCAAAGGAAGAACAATAGTTACTCTCAAAAAATATTCGTGTGACTATAACGTATTTACGGTCACTGATAATGACTAATCCAACAAAACTTGTGCCTAATTTGTCACACATATTCGGGGTTTTGTTCACTCTTTTTTGATGGAAAAGGCCAAGAACTCAACAATGTGACCATATGCCACCTATGGTGGAGGGACCTTTGGTGACACACGACGAAAAAAACGTGTGTGACTATATGCATATCGTCACACATTTTGGGCGTGACCAATACAACTTTTTGTACCAGTGTATGATATTTTTTTTATATTTATTAGCATGCTTAAATGCCTTTACATGCTTAACTCTATATTCTCATCCATCTAGGTATATATTTCTTGCCTTTAGATCTTACACCCTTATTTCATGAGAACCTTAGTGTCATAATCCGATAGGTCATAATAGTCTAAAAAGTGTCTTAAGTATCCTAGAGTCTTCATGCATACTCACTTCCTTATTCATCATCTTGTTCCCTTCCAAACAATTCACTCCTTTGTCAAGAAATAGTTAGATAGTAATCTAATACCTCTCTAAGTTAATGTGACAACTTAAATATTTCATCTGAAATGTTTAAGTATTTTTAATTGGCGAAATGCAAATTAAAATGTCACTCATTGTTCATGTATATTTCTTGAGTCATGACTCTATTATAATATAGAAGTCAAACACCTTCCGTCCACCTCTTCCACACCATCTTTAGGAAAACCTCATAACTCGTTTTNTTTGTGATTGTTTTTTAAACATTCGCAATATTCGAGAAGAGCTACATAACTTCATGGATGAAGTTCATTGTATGCTATCCTTCATCCTTCGTGTCATTGTGAAGCTTATCACTTTCATGTTGATTCGTCTTTATTTTTTTTGTTACACTTTACATCCGGATGAGCATGAACCTAAACCCAAATCACACCACTTCCATATATCCTTCTACCTTAAACCTAAACCCACATCACACCACCAAACTCTCCAACATTCTTACTTCCAAGAATATACCTCCATTGGCCCCACATATTTACCCACAATCAACCTCTTCCTTGTCAAACTTTCCACAACCAATGTGAAATGAAAAACCGAGTCATCCTTTATACTACCAATCTCGTGTCATCCGCCATTTCCATGCCCTCAAAGAAACCAAAAATCAATATCATACCTCGTAAACAATAAACCTCGACCTCTAATTTCATATCATAGTGCACCTAATGTACAATCTAAAACACCCTCCACCACATCTTCATCCATCAATGGATATCCCAACTCATAATTATCTCCACAACCAAAATTGTCACCACCACCTCCTACCCAAGAAATTCATTCCATGAATATCACTCTTTCACTCTCACCCATCTTCACCAATAACTCCACCTAGTCATCTTCACAAGAAGATTCAACCATGTAACCATCTCCTACACTCTACTAAATGTGTCATCACCACTACAACTTAATCCATAAAGGTCAAACCATCTTTCATGATACATAAACCTATGTTCACCATTGTGTCGCTCTTTGAATCAAAGGGCAACCGTCATATCCATACACTCATAACATGTTTGTCTATGTCATCAAAAGTCAAGTGAATTTCATTATGAAATGCGTCTTTTCCACTTTTTAACAAGTGAAGAACACAAAGAAGATATCCAAGCTTCAAGTGTTGTGATGTGTGTAGGATTGCGACCACGCAACAGGTTTTACCTCTCAAGGGATCTTGAGAAGCTTGCAATCCCACTAGGTAGTGTACCTGGTCAGTGTAGTATAGTGTAGTGGTAAGTACGGGGGATTGATCGTTCTCTTGCAGGGAATAGTGTTCGTTAGGATAGAAAAACTACTCTAATAGGTCTAAAGGTGAAGGAAGATTATTTTTTTATTTTTATAATTTTTTTGAAAGCAAGTAAAATCTCGGGTTTTGGAGGAATGGGCGGAATTAGTTGCTAGTCAACTAACCCAAAAACTACAATTGCAATAAAAATAAAATAACAAGAAATTAAAAGGTTGTGAAAACTTATATAGAGACAAATGTGTTTACTTAGACTTCCTTACTCCCTAACTATCTTTTACCGGTTAATTGGTGTATGTATTACTTGTGTGGATGACGGGTGTATTCCTTAACAATTCGTGGGGTGGCATACATATCTCCC
>LBNU01010325.1:27537-48073 GCA_014162995.1 Artemisia annua
TTTTTATTTTATCATCTAATAAGTAACGCGAGGAGGGCGACCTCTTCCAATCTTGTGTTTGCTTGGTTGTTTGTGTTTGTGCAGGATTTCTCCAATTCATGATGACTCTCGTGCTCGTGGATCGTCTCATCTCCACTCGTGAACCCTTTTCAATCACCTTCCTTTTCCATCCATGCTCATCCATCTTCGTTTTTTCTACTTTAAAAAAAATAATAAATAAAATAAATAAATAAATAAAAATAATAATAAAAATAATAAATGTACCATTTTCATCATCATCTTCTTTCAATTCTTTTTGAGTATATATTTTGGCATATTTCGCCAAAATATGTTGGTTGAATTTTTTTTGGTTGTAATCATTGCCATTTCTTTTTGGTCGTAATCATTGCCATTTCTTAAGCATTGCTCATGATATTTTGGATTTTGATTGTTGCTTTCAAAACAATAATTGCATGTGTCATATTTTTAGTCCATATACCTTAGACATCCATATCTTGTTCCCCAATAAGTGTCATGCAGATATCCATCATCATCATTATGTATATGTGCATTCTTTTTCAACTAACTTTGCCTTGTAGCACTCTTCCGTTACTTGATTTCTTGGTGCCTCAAATAAGGGGGAGCATTGGCGATGTGTATTACATCCCTATCTTTATATATTTTTGTTGCAAGAAACTAACCCTTGATGCAGGTTAAAAGTTTGCAATTTATTTGATCCATGGATTCGCTAAAGTCATGTTTTAGAGGTTGATATGATCAATGCTTCACTTACGATGATGCAAGCTCGCCTCTTTATTTCAAGGATTGAAGTGTAGTAGAAGTCTCGTTTAGGAGTCCACCTTTTTGCTTCAACAAAAGGGGGAGAAGAAGTGTAAACAAGTAACTTATACATTTTATTATGAGTTATAGTTTACATAGTTTGTCATCATAAAAAATGGGGAGATTGTTGGCATAATATTACGATATTTAATCTAAACACCCTTTCATGTTTTGATGATGACAAAGATGTAAGTTACAACACATAATGTAAAGTGCATAAGTTACTTGTGATCACAAATCATCTATGCATTCATACGTCAACATCTTTCGACATCTCAACGTCTCGAGTAAGCTTCTACAATCACTTAAGGTATGAATAAACAAATGTTGATAACGCTCAAGGTTAACATGTTTTTAGTCGCATTATTGTTGGTTTTTCATAAGGAAATTGGTCATATTTGTATATATTTGTTACTTAATCGTGGAAAAGTGTTTATGCATGCAAATATAGCCAAAAGCAGGTAAAAGAGATTAAAAGATGAAGAAATGAAGTGATCATGCACATTTGGAGAGTTTTGAGAAGAAGGAAAAAGAAAGGAACGACGCATGGACAAACGGATTTGATAAAGACAGGCTTACTACACATATTTATCAAGGAAATATCAAGTTCTAATGAATAAAGTCATGCCACGAAGAACGACAACGCGTGCAACGTGAAACGACAAAGAAAAGACAAAAGAATATATTTCAGACAACATCCAACCGATCGGATGCAACCCGCATCCGATTCGGTTGGACACGACCAAAATACTACCATCCGATCGGATGGAGCTCAAACCGATCGGATGGCAGTAACTGCTGTTACAAGTTTTTCATTTATGGCTACATTTACTCCCCATAATCATGTGTGGCTGATCATTTCTGCATAATAACTCATTGAGGACGTTTTTACTTGAAGGAAAAGTGTCATTAGGAGTTTGGTGTTAAAACTTGTATGATTGCGCAACTAAAAATGAGTAGTTATTCCAATCTATGATGTAATGTCATGTTTTAACTACCAATAAGGAATTCTATCACTTAATGACCATCCTTTCGGATATACTCAAGATTAGTATACAATTCTATAATCACAATGGTTGTTTTGAAAATCAAATTCTTTTCTCTATGAATTCCTACGAACCTATCGGGGTCCTTTTTCGTGATGAAGATTTTCTCCCATATCCCAATCTTTAACAAGTAAATGATATGATAGGGTGTCAGCATCATATTGCCATTAACTAAATTCGTGCACTAATGTTTTGAATAAAAACCAAGTTGAAACTCCATTTTCGGACCTATTTTTCCAAAGATTGTTTTTACCAACAAATTAAGCAAGATAGATGTTCTTCAACAAACTCATAAAATAGATAAGTTTTCATGCATCACCTTTTAATACAAGAATACTCCATAACCAATCCATCATACATACAAGGTATATCAACAGAATTAACTCCCCATACAATCATCATTAAAACACAGAGTAAATAAAGAAAACTTTCAATTCTAAAACTCAAAAGTAAACATTTGTTCATTATAAGTATCAACGGTGTACCTAGCTTGAGAATTAACTGAATCATTTTGTGGAACTATAGCAACCACACTCACCTCCAATTGTTCACTAACCGTAAAGTAAACAACTCCAAACTCGAAACCAAGGCTTTGAGACTCGAATCTCAACACTTTCTCGACCGTTTTCCACAACACTTAGTAAAACTTTCAGCAATATAAGATGAACTAAATAATCATTTGGTGTAACATGTTGTTTGGATATTTGATGGAAACATGTAATCTAGACCCCTAAGTAATCATTAATAATGACTACGGAAAATATCTCTCACTACCTGTCATTGCAAATAGATTACCATAGGCTTGGGAGAGGATTAATTACTCCTCCACTAGGCGTAAGCACCAAAGATAAGCTATCGAAGAGGGCTTTCAAAAGGGTTGTAACGTAAGGTGTAGGGATATGATAAACACGGTTTGGTTGGAATAAAGGGTATTTAAATGGTGGCGAGTTAACAATCATGATCAAATACATACACTATACAATGTCGCTAAGCCAAGACTCGAATCAATCTTAAGCTAAAAACAAAATAACAAAAACTTAAAAGAAACATAAAAGAAACGGGATGGTAGTCCGTATATTTTTCTACTTTTCTTTTTCTAATTTTTTTTTGTATTTTTCTTGATTTTTCGATTTTTTTTTATTTATTTATTTTTTTTGCATACATTCTTACCCTACCATCCGAAATAATACATCATAGGGCCTCGGTTCTCCCCTTACACTTGAACTTTTACATAACTTTACAACTACTATTCTAATGACTCGAATTAAGATAATTGAAAAACTTGGAGTACTTTTTTAAAATTATTTAGCACATATGGGGGTAATAATGTTGTTCTTCCCCATTACTCCGTTACACTAGTACTTTACCCATGAGTCCCAATTGTCCCAAAACAATATGTACAAGGATATGACTCGACTTAGCAACCATGTAATCGATTAGATAATTAACAAATGGTTTAACAAATGTTGTCACAATAATGCACTAAAAATGAGTGCATACAAGGTAGGCTAAGGCGATTTGGGTGTACATTTAAGTGGGGGTGTAACAAATTCTCACTTTGGGTAAGATGCTCAAAGGATGAAACAAAAAGATAGGCTCGGAGGGGTGTACTAGGGGTATCCTGTACCAAAAATGGGTACAACGCACAGGGTGTGGGAGAATTACTTGACTAATGTAGCCAAAGTAATTATAACAAAAACACGGGTGTAAAAACAAAGGGTTAATCCTAATGCCTCTTATCATATAGTAGATCTAACTACACCAATGTAGTCTCACTTGTGGATTTGAGATGGTCCTAACGCAAGTTCTAGAATCTAAGTGCTACCGGTACACACATCATAGCATCAAAGATGAATGCTTTTTCTACCAATTCTAGGGGTGAACCTCACATATTTGGGGTGTAAAATTTTTTAGTGGTACAGTTTTGTGCTAGTCATATAATTTCCTATCCATGAGACACTTAATAGGACCAAAGTCTCACTTCTAAATGTTGTAAAAAAATTTTAAATTGGCGCTAAAATTATCCTAACAAATATTTCTCTCGGTTTTATTACAAATTTACTATCAAGCAAACAAAAATCAAGCGCAATGGTATTCTCTAAGGCGTCTTCATTTACCCCCTTACACATTAACCAACACATAGACAAATTGATTAATTTAAGTGAGGACTTATCTTTAATTGAACATGAAGGATTCAAGGGTGAAAAACCCTTGAAAATACAGCTAAAATCGTCTTAGGGTTTATCCCAAAAGTTCCCCACAAAGTTCCACACTAATGAATGAAAATTAGGAAAATATATATAGATTTTACATTCTGACGGCGTCAGGTTATAAGTTCTGACGCCGTCAGCTCGCCGTCATTAGGGTTCTCGGATGGCCTAGATTTACTTCTGACGCCGTCACCCTTTAAATTACTCTGGGCCGTCACTCTTTAAGTTAACACCTGACGGCCTACAATCTTTAACACCTGACGCCGTCAGGTGAAAACATCTTGTTTTCTTCATAGGGCGTCTAGTGTAATCTGACTTCACTCTTTTGTCAACGTTGGCTGACGGCGTCACCTTGTGACTCTGACGCCGTCAGGTAGGAAATTCAGCTTCTTTTGAGACTTTGTCGTTTTCTTCACTTTTATGATCCAAAAACGTCCAAATATGCATGTTTTCTAGAATTTTTCTCAAAAGTACCTAAAATGACAAAAGGAACGATTTAGGGCAGTATTTGATCATATTTACTCGAATTAGGGCTTAAATGACCCCTTAAATACCCTTACACTTGAGGTTTGCTTTTCCTCAAGCAATAAGCTTTTATTCCAATCAAAAAATGAGTTAGGGGTCATTTAACACAAATATAAAAGTAATTACAACAAATAGTCATTCGACCCTAATCATAATAAGCACGGAAATCATACACTAGCACCTCACAAATAGTGTTTGGATACTCTCATCTCTCAAGTGTCATAGAATTATATCTCATAAATGAAAACGGAAAATATCTCTCACTACCTGTCATTGCAAATAGATTACCATAGGCTTGGGAGAGGATTAATTACTCCTCCACTAGGCGTAAGCACCAAAGATAAGCTATCGAAGAGGGCTTTCAAAAGGGTTGTAACGTAAGGTGTAGGGATATGATAAACACGGTTTGGTTGGAATAAAGGGTATTTAAATGGTGGCGAGTTAACAATCATGATCAAATACATGCACTATACAATGTCGGTAAGCCAAGACTCGAATAAATCTTAAGCTAAAAACAAAATAACAAAAACTTAAAAGAAACATAAAAGAAACGGGATGGTAGTCCGTATATTTTTCTACTTTTCTTTTTCTAATTTTTTTTGTATTTTTCTTGATTTTTCGATTTTTTTTTATTTATTTTTTTTTTGCATACATTCTTACCCTACCATCCGAAATAATACATCATAGGGGCCTCGGTTATCCCCTTACACTTGAACTTTTACATAACTTTACAACTACTATTCTAATGACTCGAATTAAGATAATTGAAAAACTTGGAGTACTTTTTTTAAATTATTTAGCACATATGGGGGTAATAATGTTGTTCTTCCCCATTACTCCGTTACACTAGTACTTTACCCATGAGTCCCAATTGTCCCAAAACAATATGTACAAGGATATGACTCGACTTAGCAACCATGTAATCGATTAGATAATTAACAAAGGGTTTAACAAATGTTGTCACAATAATGCACTAAAAATGAGTGCATACAAGGTAGGCTAAGGCGATTTGGGTGTAAATTTAAGTGGGGGTGTAACAAATTCTCACTTTGGGTAAGATGCTCAAAGGATGAAACGAAAAGATAGGCTCGGAGGGGTGTACTATGGGTATCCTGTACCAAAAATGGGTACAACGCACAGGGTGTGGGAGAATTACTTGACTAATGTAGCCAAAGTAATTATAACAAAAACACGGGTGTAAAAACAAAGGGTTAATCCTAATGCCTCTTATCATATAGTAGATCTAACTACACGAATGTAGTCTCACTTGTGGATTTGAGATGGTCCTAACGCAAGTTCTAGAATCTAAGTGCTACCGGTACACACATCATAGCATCAAAGATGGATGCTTTTCCTACCAATTCTAGGGGTGAACCTCACATATTTGGGGTGTAAAATTTTTTAGTGGTACGGTTTTGTGCTAGTCATATAATTTCCTATCCATGAGACACTTAATAGGACCAAAGTCTCACTTCTAAATGTTGTAAAAAAAATTTAAATTGGCGCTAAAATTATCCTAACAAATATTTCTCTCGGTTTTATTACAAATTTACTATCAAGCAAACAAAAATCAAGCGCAATGGTATTCTCTAAGGCGTCTTCATTTACCCCCTTACACATAAACTGAACATTGTCCCCAATGTTCAAGTAAAAGACGTAAAAGTAAATAAAATGAAAGAATGAAATCAAATACTCCCCTGATTCGTTTGATGTGGATAGTGAGGTAACATGGTTAGATCTTCTTCCAAGAAAGATGAACGCTCAAAGCTTCCCTTCCGAAATATAAATCATTTTCTTGTCCAAAATAACCTGTTAACCTGCGAAAAAGATAAAGGCCAACCTCGCATAAAATCGGTGGTATAATCTATAGTAGGATATAATGCTTGTGGAATGAATATTTTTGCAGAATTCCTGGAGATTATAAGTTAGAGAATTAACAAAAACTTTTTATTTCCAGAAGAAAAACAAAACTTTCAAAAATTGCAGAAAAATATTTACTGACGCCGTCAGGTTGTAACACCTGACGCCGTCATAAATGATCTGACAGAATCCTCATGTTAAGTTTCCTAGAAAAATTCTGGAAAAACTATACCTTACTTCCTGGAATTCCTGCAAAAATTCATCATGACTCGATACAAGCATTTGACTCAAACAAATACTAATATGTATGTTAATTTACATTGTTATGATTCATGTTCATTTGTTCTTATAAACCGATTTAGATTTCCCTTACACTTAGCTTTTGCAAAATACCTTGTTAGGCCACCATATTGTAAACACAAGTATAGATTTGATAGAAATGAGATGAGAAATAGAGTTTGGTTGATTAGATCAAATATGAAGAATAAAAGTGCAAGAGTTTCCTTATGTAAATGAAATAACCAACAAGAGAAAGGGTTTACATGATGTCCTATTTATAGGAGAGGAGCTAGGGCAACATCCCTTCTCTTTCCTTTCTCTTAAACGTATGGGCCTAAAGCCCATTGGACGAGTATTGGACTCATCCATAAACATTACATGATTAATTATCTTAGCAACCTATTACAAATGTTGAAATAACCGAGACTTGACTTAAACGTTGAAAACTTAGGTTCTAACAATCTCCCCCTAAGGATCGGTTGTTGAAGAAGTGATGTTAGTCACGGTCATTTGAGGTTGCTTGACGTCTTCTGTCTTTGCACTTTAGTTGTAGCATTCATAGCTTTGGACGTCTACAAAAATTATTATGTAGAAATGATTCATCGTTCTTAGTTCTTAACAATCTCCCCCAGATAGAATGGGTGTTCATTGTTCTTTGTTGTTGATGAGATAATGATCAATCTGATGTGGTAATCTGCCATTCGTCACATTTTTTGACTCCAATGGATCTGCATCATTCCGACATGCTCATACACCTTTGACGGTTGAAACTTTCATAAGTGAGGAGCTCTCTTTTCATATGTGAAGATTCTTTGTGTAGACGTAGAATCCTTCTTTAGACGGTGTGTTGCTTAAGATCGTTTGTCTTTATCACTTTGTAGATTCTTTTGGCATGGAATCTACCTTTGGCATTCATGTTGCTTCGATCTTTCATGAGAGCTTTCATTTTGTTGAGATGTAAGTATGAGCAGGTGGAAGCCGGTGTTCAGGATGGTTGTTGTACCTGAAATGAAACAGTTAGCAATAAAACATCCGGTACTTACAGGTTTGGAGTTAGAATTCGTCAACAGCATAGTGTGAAGACTCCTTCTAATCCTTACCAAGGCCGTTCCTAATCGGATACCCCCTAGAGGGCTTACACAGACATGCATACGCACACCCACGATTAGGTGAATCGCTTGAGATCACCCCACGACTGTAGACCATTGGAAACCATCGAACACACTAAGCGTAATCCACAAGGAATCACCGAAGTGACCTGCTGTCAGGGCTGTTTGATGTTGACCCTGGCAGGATTTCCGTTCAATCATTAGAGAAATACTTAAGTAAATCCCTCATAAACGTTCAAGGCAGATTGCTAAGATCTGCGAAGGACTCGATAATTTACACTTAGTGTCCAATGATGCAAGACACTTAGTGTAGAAGATTTTTGTGTTCCTAAGAGATCTTTTATGTTATCTCGTGGCTCTAGACTCGATAAGTGCACATTTGGTTTCCTATGCGGAGGCATGGAGCAGAGGGCCTCCTGTTTCAATATCAACCATCTCTAATAGACGATCGATAGATTACACTGGTTCCCCGTGAGAATGAAACAAACATCTTTTGAGAGATGCCTGAGTGGCTAAGAAGGTTTAGGTGCATTGCGTCACTGGGTCCATGACGTCTTTTATCTTCAATACCGGTGTCGCCTTAGCAACGACCAGTAGCATATGAATTGAACCCGGTGTCTGACCTATGGTTGATAAAATGGAGGGCTATTTCTTTTCACCCTTTTCATTCATTTTCTTTTTAATTCTTCAACCCCTTCTTTCTCCTTTCATTCTTTTCTCCTTTTGTTATATCATACCTAAGGACTTCTAATTTCTAACTATTGGTGATGTCCTTGGGTAGATCCCTCCGGTTTAGGCGGATCATAGGACGGTTTTTCCTATCCTTAGTCACCTTGTAACTCCATAACTATCCTATTGATGCCTTTAAACCAAATCATTGAAAATCTCTCAAAGTGTGTAAGAGTGTAAAACTTTTTGTTAACACTTTGAGGTTTTGGATTTTATATGAAATACTCCCCCTCAACATATGCTCATGATTATTTTCAGAAATTTGCATATGTGGAAAGAGTTGGCACTTTTTGAATTGATCCACTCTTAATAGTCATGTACCCGAGGGACACGTTTACGTTGCTTAGTTAAAGGGATGCATTATCAGCTTTTAGGTGATAACTAGCCCTAATAACTAACTTGATGTTGTTAACATTCCTAAAAGGAAGTTAGACCCGTCAAAGTAAACAACTAGAAAGAGTTTCTCGAAACGGTACTTTCTAATCGGATAAATCCTTTCGAATTCAGACATTTGTTGTTTCGTCAATTCGTGGGTCAATTCTGAGTCGAGCTCGTACGAGATAAGACTTTTTGACATCATATTTTAATCAATTTCTTTTTCTCCCCCTCAAAAATAGCATATCAAATGTTGTTTTTGTAAACGATTTTGATTAAAATATGCCTTTTTGAGTCTTATGGGTAGAGATCAACAAGATTTGAAGATTTAAGAACGATGTTTTGTTTCATGTACTCCCCCTCAACAAGTGATTACTTATTGAGGTGTAATACTTGTCTTTTTAGCAGATTTGAAAAATACTGAAAGGTTTGAATAAATCTACTCAAAAGTAAGAAGCTTTCGCTCCTTATATTAGGATTGTGGCACTGAAGCATACCACAGGGTCCTTTCATTACAAAGTGCGGGTTGTACACTGTTATGTGTGCACAAGCCTTAGTAATTACATATCAAACAATATTATAAACATATTGAAATTTTTGTACCAGAAGTATGGGAGCTGAGCTAAGCATCGAAGACTGTGAACTTTGGATCAGGTCGGCGAATTGTCAAGACCGGAAATGATGGTCGAACACCGATATAGCTTTCCAACCTTCTTATCTGTTGTCGTCGATATAGCCTTTCTTCAATTGTATGGACAAAGTTTCTGATCATTCTGCGTCCATTAGCTTTTTACCTAGTTGCTCTTCCCTCTTTCAGCCTCTTCTTTTCATCCTCCAACCTTTCTGCTAACCCATTAGGAACTCGTTGAAGTGTGACATCACAAAACTTCAGAATCTCATCGAACCTCATGAAACGAAGCAAATTCTTACTGTTATAGCAGATTAGAAAAACACTGAAAGGTTTGAATAAATCTACTCAAAAGTAAGAAGCTTTCGCTCCTTATATTAGGATTGTGGCACTGAAGCATACCACAGGGTCCTTTCATTACAAAGTGCGGGTTGTACACTGTTATGTGTGCACAAGCCTTAGTAATTACAAATCAAACAATATTATAAACATATTGAAATTTTTGTACCAGAAGTATGGGAGCTGAGCTAAGCATCAAAGACTGTGAACTTTGGATCGGGTCGGCGAATTGTCAAGACCGGAAATGATGGTCGAACACCGATATAGCTTTCCAACCTTCTGATCTGTTGTCGTCGATATAGCCTTTCTTCAATCGTATGGACAAAGTTTCTGATCATTATGCGTCCATTAGCTTTCCACCTAGTTGCTCTTCCCTCTTTCAGCCTCTTCTTTTCATCCTCCAACCTTTCTGCTCACCCATTAGGAACTCGTTGAAGTGTGACATCACAAAACTTCAGAATCTCATCGAACCTCATGAAACGAAGCAAATTCTTGCTGTTGAGGTAGATGACTCCAAATGCCGGTTGTTGTACGAGAGAGTATTGTGACATCCCGGTGATTTCAGGAATCAAGAGTTGTGGTTCAGTAAGGTTGATGGTGTTCTGATAACTTTTCACTCCCAGCTGAAGATCTTCCACTCTTTCTTGAACAATTAATCGTCTGATGTGAAGTAGGAGAGATGCGATGAAGTTGTACTGTGTGTCTTTTTCAAAGTTGAGCAGCTTTCCTTGAACTTTTAGTAGATACATATCTTCAATGTCGTTCAGGTTCAAATATGGGAAGTCTGCTTCACAAAACTTGTACTTCTTCTCGTCTGTTCTCTTGATGATTATTTCTTTCATGAAGGCGTAGTTGAATTTCTTCTCTTCCACGATCTCCAGTATGGCAACGATACGAAGCGGTTGCTTCACATTCTCACTGGACTTAAGATGTAGTCGGTGAGTGTAGCCAAGCTTTCATTTTTCCGACCAGTGTTGAATACCGAGAAGAGCGTCCCTGTTGTATTGGACAATTGATTTAAAGTAGATTGGTACGTGCTCTTCAATGTCTGGTAATTCATATCGGGCGGCTGGAATTGAAAGTGTGAGTGAGGATGCATATCGTTCTTTGGAGGTCTCGTGTGCATGCTAAAGGTATTGGTAGTCATTGTTGAAGAAGCGTCGGTAGGGGATCTTAGGTTTTTCTAGAAACCCAAGTAGAGGTAGTGGTTTTGTCCAGTCTGTGAAGTAAGGTTTCTTCATTTCAGTGTCGACATTCGATTCAGGGTTAAGCCAGTCGAACGAGCCAGATAAAGCACAGGCTATGTTCTCCATGTGGTAGTCGAGTTCTACGTTGTTCCCGGATCTCTTTTTGAGAAAGTCCATTGTTTCACGATTAATCCGCTTCAGTTCAGTCTTCAACAACCTTTCAACTTGTAAACCTGACATAATACTCTGAGCCATCTGCAAAGTATTACCCGACAATGGTTCATCGGTCTCAAGCGGTGGTTGTGCTTTGATCATTGTTGTCAGCCAATCAGAGTCACGAGCTTCGTCTACATCTAGCCATGAGAATTGAGTAGTCTTTTTCTTTTGCTTCTTCGGCTTTGATGACTTCTTCTTCTCTTTTGGAGAGGATGGACCGGTTTGAAATTCATGAATTTCTGATTCGGGTATTGCTATTTCTGGTTCTTCCTGAGTATCAAACGGTTGAAGTATGAATGGTGCCTCTGATTGTGTCGGTCCGGAGCCGGATGCAAGAGCTCTTTGTTTAGAAGGAGGAGCCTTAGAAGTCTTGTGGGGCTGCTGTGATGAAGATGGTGCTTCTGACTTCTTTGACTTCTTGCTTTTCGGATCTGAGTCAGGATCATCATCTTTTCTTTGTCGTTTGTGTTTACTGACAGCTTCCTTGCAAGATTCTTTTGAGGCAATGGCATGAAGTGCCTCGAACATCGTTGATTCTTCAGGTGTCTTATCCTCCTTGTTCCTAAGCTTGACAGCTAACAGTGTTTGTAGTTGTTCAGTAGATAGGTCTTCCGGTGGTGGAGGATCCCTGTTAGTGCGAAGGTAAAATGGAGTTGACTCAAGCATTCTTTCAATGTTGTGCTTGATCCTGGTATTCAACTTAGAACAAATCGGCTCAATAAGCGCGGACACAGCCGGTTCAGTTATTGCAGCGAGATTGTCGTTGAAATATTCTGTTGTGTACTCTTTGATCATCCCGTCCATGTCGGCATGTAGAGCTTTGTTGACAAGTTCACTCGCATCCTGAAGATCTTTAACTTATGAAGTCAAAGTTTTGACCTGTTGTGAGAGCAGTTGTACTTGGTCATGAAGATCTCTAGTTGGCTGTTGCGTCTCCTTCTTTTTCTTCTTAGCAAAATCAAGAGCTTTCTTGATCCGCTTTGATGCTGTCAAAGCTGCTTTGCCTCCCTTCTTCTTCTTGTCTGATTTGCCTTTGGGTGTTTTCTTTGCTGGTGGTGGTGGTGATATGTGATGATAATGATGAAGATGATTTATGCTCGGGTTCTGATGGAGGAGGTGAGGGATCCCTTGGAGGTGTTCCTTTTGGAGTTGGGGGATTCTTTGAGGATGAGTGCGGAGGACTGTTGATATATTGATCTGTGTCAATGAGGCCTTCGTCTTGATCGAGTCCACGAAGTAGTCTATCCGTCTCTTCCTTGGCTTTCCTCTTGATTTCCTCGTCTCTCTGAACTTTAGCAATGAATTCGGGTGTGATGTACTCTGTCTGCTCTTGCTCTTCCTCTGTAGCTTCTTCCATGATGATGTTCCCTTCAGTGTCACGTTGTTCGTTTTCGGTCTGAGGAACTATAGTGCTACTTGAGCCAGCCTCATGTCCTGGAAGATTTATCGGTGTCTGATGTGGTTGTGGATGTTGGAGATTGAGTAGTACAGCTGCCCTGAATTCTTTTTCTTCCTGCTTCTTTTCAGCCCTGGTGTCGACAATGATACTCTTCAGTTTACGTTTATCAACCAGTGGCTCTGCAGTAGGTTCATCTTCTGCTTCTTCATCATGTGCAGCATCACTTGGTTGATTGATGGCAATTTCCGTGCCTTTTATTTGTTCTTTCTCAGCAGTTTCCTTGCTTAATTGTTTAGTCAGTTCAATCCCTAGAAACTCTTCTTCTTCATCAAGTTTTTCTTCTTGGTCATCTGGAGCCCTTGACCTTCTTACATAGTCTGCTGCGTCATCAGATTCGGTGCCGAACTCAGAGTCGGTTTCCGTTTCAGATGATGAAGCTGACGGTTCATCCTGAGGAATCTGCTTCGGTGCAGCTTTCCTTCTTGGTCTGGTGGGTGGCTTTTGAGCAGGCTTTGGTTGTTGGGAGGTTGTAGTACTGCTCGTGCTACCGGATTTGCCACCCCTCTTGCATCGGGTTCGGACAATAGATGCTGGTTCGTCTTCTTTCTCAGTGAAGCCAACTCTCCCAGCCTTGAATGTTTTATCATAGATTTTGTAGTTCTGAGTTTTTCTGATTTCGTCATCCAAGAAATGATCTGGGATTCTCATGCCTTTGGTTCTTGGAATGAATCTGATGGACTTGACAAATGAAATCTTTGGGTCTTCGTTAAATATGTCTTTTGGTTCCGTCCTGTCGTGCATCCTCTTGATGAAGTCAGGGGTTTTCTCACATAAGTATGCTATGAGTAGTTTGGTGAACCTAATGAACGGGATCACGGTCCTGTCACGATCAGTATGAATGTGATGGAGCATGTCGCTCATTATTGGTGCAGCAAAGTTAATCGGTGTCATGGTCATCATTCCCCAGAATACTTGCATGTGTTCTACCCTTGGATGCTCATGACCACTCCTTCTTCCAGAGATGGATCTGACAATCAGCATGTAGAAAGTTCTCCATGGTTGCGGCAGATATTTGACATTGAATTTGGAGAGAAGTGTGAGTGATTCATTGTCAGGAATATCGTATCCAAGATCAAAGAAGTAGTCAAGGATTTCCAGTTCAGTCAGCATCGGATGATATTCGTTGTAAGTTGGTAACATGAGAGCTTCACGAAGAGTGTCATAATCAATGGTGTATTATTGACGGTCCAGCATGACGGTAAAGGATTTGTCGTCCAAATTTGCCTTAGCAGTGTGCCAGAACTGATGGATGTAGAAGATTGGTACAGATGTGGATTTAATTTGGTGAGCAAAGGCTTGCATGGATGAGCCAGAAGAATGTTCTTGACAATCTTGCATATGTCATCAGGTATACTAAGTTTGTTGAAGTCGATGCGAAGATTGTTCTGATCTATGCCTACATTGTAGTCAGCAGGGAGGACTTCACCAAGTGCAAGTAGTGGGAGGTTCTGTTGTTGTGGAACTGATTCAGAGTGTTGAGCCATTTGTGTTCTGAAAGTGTCATGTCATGAAATCAAACATCCATATACGTTAGTTATTACCGAGTTCACGTTTGATATTCAAAGACATATATGTTGCAATCATGTTCCCGTTAATTAATATGTGACTTATGATGGTATTATTATTAACATGTAACTTAGATGATATATCATTTAGTGCACACAAGTTATTTGGTGACATGTTAAATAACACAATACAATCACAAGTTAACTAACATTCTCACACTACACATATTCTTGAGGATTCATTCAATATACAAGTTTTCGAAAAGTTACAATCACTTGAACTCTCAAAAATAAGTTACACATGATCTTGAAATTATTACAAACGATGTTCTCTAAAACTATTACTAATGAATATCTCGAAAACTTTAGTCCAAGAAAGATCTCGATAATTTTCCTAAGAAAGATCTCGAAAAATTTGATGATCAAAAGTTCTCGAAAAACTCTTTAGCTGAGTTTCTCGAAAACATGGCCTGGAATAAGATCTCGAAACATTTGACATTAAAAGATCCTGAAACTTTTGGTTAGAAAAGATCTCGAAACTTTTGGTTGAAAAAGATCTCGATAATTTTAACGATTTCGAAAAATATTTCTCGAAAAATTTAATAGAGAGATTTCGAAAGTTTTCTCAATTTTCTCGATAACTACTGTTATGAAAAGATTTCGAAAACTTTACAAAAGATCTCGATAAATCATTTGAGAAAAGATTTCAAAAAATGTTTCTCGAAAAAATTCTTATACAAGAATTTTTCGAAATCATTGAAGTCGTACGTTATATAGAGAAATCTTTTGAATCCTTGAATGAAACCTGTGTATTAAGTGATAAAAACAGTTAGAAACACAACAAGGCAACATATAAAAGATCTCGATAAATAACGATACCTAAAATTATCTAGAACTTAATTAACGAGAAATCATGTTGTGAAACCACTCAATTACATCAATTAACACTTACTAGAACACATTCAAACAATTTAATTAGACTCATAAACATCAAAACGAAAAACCCCAATTCAAACATAAACCCTAAATTTCGAAATCAAATCAAACGAGTTAACTGTTATAATTAGACTTAAGGGACATGAACATAATACATTTAACATCAAAAGCCCTATGTTTTCATGGCCTAAAACAACGTAACACGTAAGGTTCAAGATTTTCGAAAACCCTAGTTCATAAAATCACGATTACACGAAATCTAGCCATTGAAAATACAATTGGTTGAAAACCATTTGTTAAAATGAGCCATAGATTACGAATTCACTTACTGTTTTGAGACAAGAACACGGATTGAGAGTTTGAATATGAGCCGTTTGATATTAAAGGTGTGTTTGTTTTTGGTTTTTGGATTTTGTGAAGGAAAAAACGATGGGGGTGTTTGTTTTGTTTTAGTTTTTGAAATTTTATAGCAACTTGGAAAATTTAGTCCCTAGACTTACAAACTAACCATATAACAAGTCCTAATGCATATATTTAACGGTTAATGGTAACGACAGTTAATGGTAAGGACATATAAGGCAAACAAAGAAGTGAAAGAAAAAAGAAATGATACGAGATAAACTTTGACGTTCCACCATTGCAAAGTAACATCATAACTACAAAGAAATATGCAAGTACACATGTTTGCACAATATTTTGAATTTTGAAGAACATTTTCTCCCCCTCAACACTTGGTGTGAATATTTTGAAATTTTTGATAAACCAAAGTGTTGACGAAGATTGTGTACATGCATATGAAAAACAAGACAAAATAAAATAAAATAAAGGTAAATAAAATGTAACATCTTTTTGAAATTTTTTGAAGATTTTTTGATTTTGTATTTTGTTTTTGATAAATATTTACAAAGATAGTTTTTGGTATTTGACTCGGTTAATTATTTTCAAGAAAAGATTTGAGATCATCCGGAGTCAAACACCGAGAAAAGCCCCAAATCGAACGTAAACCCTAATTTTCTAGAACATGCAATCTGATGAACATTAATGAGCACAAACATGTTGCATACACTTAAACTAACATATCCCACCAATAATATTCACAAAAACATCACCCAATCTCAAAAACCCAATTCGACATAAACCCTAATTTTCAAAATTAATCCAAACATGTTAACTGTTATGATTAGACGTTAGGGACATGAACATAATACGTTTAACATCAAAAGCCCTATGATTACATGGTCTAAAACAACTTAACACGCAAGATTCAATATTTTCAAAAACCCTAGTTCTAATAATCAAAATTACACGAAATCTAGCCATCTAAAATTCAATTGGTTAAAAACGATCTGTTAAAATGAGCCAAAGATCATGAATTTACTTACGGTTTGAAGATTATGAACACAGATTTGTGAAATGATTTTGAGCCGTGAGATATTCTATGGAGTGTTTGTTTTTGTTTTTGAATTTTATGAAAAATAAAAGACGGGGGGTGCTTGTTATGTTAAGGTTTTTTTAAAACTTTTTGACAACTTGGCAAATTTAGTCCCTAGACTACAAACTAAACCATATAACAAGTCCTAACAAATTTATTTAACGGTTAAATGTAAAGACAGTTAATGGTAAAGACATACTAGGCTAACAAAGAAGTAAAAGGGAAAAGAAATGATACGAGAGATAACCTTTGACGTTCCACCAATGTTAGAAAACATCATAGCTACTAGAAATATGCAAGTACACATGTTTGTACAAGATTTTTAAATTTTGAAAAACATTTTCTCCCCCTCAACACTTGGTATCAAAATATTGAAATTTTTGATAAACCAAAGTGTTGACGAAGATGGTGTACATGCATATAAAAAACAAAATAAAATAAAATAAAGGTAAATAAAATGAAACATCTTTTTGGTATTTTTGAGGATTTTTTTTTATTTTGTATTTTTGTTTTTGATAAATATTTACAAAAGTGATTTTGGTATTTGACTCAGTTAATTGTTTTCAAGAAAGGATTTTAGATCATCTGGAGTCAAACACCGCATACCAATCCGGTGGACCAGTTCAGTAAACCTTGATGAAGCTAAAGGTTTTGTGAACAAATCTGCCAGTTGGTATTCAGTACCCACAAAGTATAACTCTATTGTACTCTTTTCAACATGCTCCTTGATGAAGTGATAACGGAGATCAATGTGCTTAGACTTTGAATGCAGAACCGTGTTGCACGAGATTGCTATCGCACTTTTCGAGTCACAGTACATCGGAATCTTGTTGAATAAGTAACCGTAGTCCATTAGTTGTGTACGCATCCAAATGACTTGTGCACAGCAGGCAGACATGGCAACATATTCAGCTTCTGTTGACGATAGTGATGTGCAATCCTGCTTCTTTGATTGCCAAGACACGAGTTTATCTCCTAGAAACTGCAAACCACCAGAAGTACTTTTGCGTGTATCCATACACCCTGCATGATCAGCGTCTGAAAAAGCTATTAGTTCAAAACCGGAATCCTTCGGATACCAGATCCCCAAATTAATGGTTCCCTTTACGTATCGAAGGATTCTCTTAGCCTCATTGAGGTGACGTTCAGTTGGACTGGACTGATAGCGAGAGCACATAAATACAGCAAATACAATATCCGGTCTACTAGCGGTGAGATACATCAGTGACCCAATAATACTTCGGTACTTTGTGGGGTCAACTGGTTTCCCATTTGGATCCGCATCTAACTTAGTTGTGTTAGCCATAGGAGTATTGTAAGTATCACAACTGGTCATTCCATGTTTCTTAATTATCTCAAGAGCGTATTTGGACTGATTTAGGAAAATTCCACGGGGAGACTGATGAACTTGTAGTCCCAAAAAGAACGTAAGTTCACCCATCATTGACATTTCAAAATTTTGTTTCATTAATCTGGCAAAAGCGTTTGAGTACTTTTTGTTTGTAGAGCCAAAAATAATGTCATCGACATATATTTGCACAATTAAAATATCTTCCCCGTGTTTTTGAATAAACAAAGTTGGATCTAGTAAACCTTTAGTAAAAGAATTAGCAAGCAAGAAAGCAGTAAGTTTATCATACCACCCCCTGGGGGCTTGTTTGAGACCATAGAGAGCCTTCTTAAGTCGGTAGACATGATTTGGGTGCTCTGGGTCGACAAATCCCTCTGGCTGACTAACGTATACCTCCTCACATAGTTGACCGTTCAGAAATGCAGTTTTCACATCCATTTGATAAACGACCATGTTTTTGTGAGCAGCGTATGCTAAAAATATTCGAACAGCTTCGAGTCTAGCCACTGGTGCAAAAGATTCCTCAAAGTCAATTCCTTCCTCTTGAGTATATCCTTTAGCTACCAAACATGATTTGTTACGAATAACATTGCCTTCTGCGTCCAACTTGTTTTTCCAAATCCATTTTAGCCCAATGACATAAAATCCATCCGGTCGTTCAACTAATTCCCAAACTTCAAGACGTTTGAATTGGTTGAATTACTCTTGCATTCATTCAATCCAGTTGTCGTAAGTGAGAGCTTCTTTAATATTTTTAGGTTCTTCATGACTAACTGTTAGAGCATAAATGCAATGTTCGGCATCGGAGTGAAGTTTTTGTCTAGTCATAACTGGAGCTGTTGGATGACCAATAATGTTGACAATTGGATGGTCACGAGTCCAATGATGTGTTGAAGGGTGAGGGTTATGAAACTGCTGCATATTAGTTGGTTCCAAGTTGCGTGTTGACGACTCAGCAATATCTGAAAGGTTTGGAGTCGGAGCAAACGGAATAAAGAACGCATTTGGATCATAATTTGCAGGTTCGGGTACTTGTTGTTGGTTCAGATCTTCAGTTGGGTTGTCGGTGTTGGAAGCGGTTTGTTCTTCTATTGTTGGTGATTCAGTCGGGGGTGCATCGGGTGTTACTATTGTAGTTGTAGTAACCGTTGTATCAGGTACTTGAATATTATCAGGTTGAGCAGCGGAACTAGTGGATACATCTGGTGCACGTGTCTCAAATGAATCATCGAACAAAGGAGAAAACAATGTTTCCAATTCTCGACGAGTTAGTGACAACGGTTCAGCTGAAGAATCTGGAAAGTTTAGACGGTTGGTTGCGGGTCCTAAGCTGTTTTGCTCAGAAGCTATTTCTGTGAGCTCATCGAAATTAGCATGGATAGTCTCCTGAATTTCTCTAGTACGACGGTTGTAGACTCGAAATCCTTTTGAGTTTTCACAATATCCAATGAAGATACCGACGTCAGCCTTTGCATTAAGTTTTCCAAGATCATCACGATCATTATTCGGATAACATAGAGAACCAAATACATGAAAGTGTTGTATGTTAGGCTTTCGTTTGTGAACAATTTCATACGGTGTGACTTTGTGACGTTTATTGATCATACAACGATTTTGGGTGTAACATGCGGTAGAGACGGCTTCTGCCCAAAGGTAATCTGGTAATTGAGCATTAATGAGCATCATTCGTGCGGCTTCCACTAACGTCCTGTTGCGTCTTTCGACCACTCCATTTTGTTCGGGAGTCCGTGCAATCGAGGTTTGATGTTCAATTCCCACTTTCTCTAAATAGTCACGAAGGGTTTGATTCTTGAATTCAGTTCCATTGTCCGTTCTAACGATTCTGACAGTGTTGCGGAGTTGAACTTGAATTTTCGTGAGAAAGGTGATAATCATTGATGGAGCTTGATCTTAGATTAGTAGGAACTTCAAGATAAGAAAACTCGTTCAAGTTAGACTTGGAACGAGTGATCATACAAATCAAAACAAAACAAAGTGTAAAAGAAAGGAAAAAGGAAAATCTTTTTGGTTTTTTATAAGTTTATAAAAGAAAAGATAAAATATTTTTGGTTTTTATAGGTTTTATAATTTTTAGTTGTTTTTATGTTTAAGAAAAGCGTTAACTTCTAAAAGAAGGTTCTTCAAAACACAAGTCTCGAACGACGAACGACTTAATCTTAATCAACCGCTCCCCAGCAGCGGCGCCAAAAACTGATGTAGCGATTCTAAGCGGTGAAGCTTTGAACCACGGGTATCGTTGTCCCAACGAGGGTTGAAATTGATCTTGTCACTCGAGTCGTGAGTTATGTGAGATGAATGGTTTAAAAGATGTGAATTGGTTTTAGTTATACTACAAAAGGTTTGCATAAAATGTAAATGAAATAAAGAACGAGAAAAGAAGAAATACGTTTAACTAGAATAGAAAACATGAGACTAAGTAAAGCAAAAAAGAAATAAAAGAAATAAACTAAGAAAGAAAGAAATAAAGAAAATGTTTTTGTTGTTTTGTATTTTAATTAACGGAAAGAAAA
>LBNU01010326.1:7278-37700 GCA_014162995.1 Artemisia annua
GATTTTGGTAGTTTTAATCTTTGGTCTCACGTAATAAAGTTTCAAACACGTTATTTTTGAGTTTAGCAAGTATAGATTTAGGGTTTAGCGAGTTGTAAAAGTTTTAGCGAGTATGGATTCAGTATTCTAGCGAGTATGGTAGTTTTTAGGTCTAGCGAGTTTGTGGTAACCAATTTAACGAGTAAGGAGTTTTGGATTTAGCGAGTTTGGTATTTAGTAAATTCTAGCGAGTATGGAACATAAGGTTAGCGAGTATGAGATTTTTTTTAGCGAGTATGAGATTTTTTATAGCGAGTATGGGACTTTTTAATAGCGAGTATGGATTTCATTTTAGCGAGTATGTGTAAGTTTTATAGCGAGTATGGTTCTCTTAGGTTCATAGCGAGTATGGTTTTAGGCTTCTAGTGAGTATGGGTTGTTGTAGAGCGAGTATGGTCTGGTTCACTTCCTTTCGAGTTTCATTTTTATTTTATGCCGAGTTAGGCACGAGTTCCCCTCATCGTCTCATCGAGTGAGGTCTTTATTTCCTTAAAATCTAAACGTTATGCTGTCGAATTTTTCTTAAATCTTTTTCGTTACGTTTTATTATTTAAGTCTTGTGTCTTTCATTTTTAGTTTTAAACTTTTATTACCGTTTAATGATTTACAAGTCTTTTAATTACTTTATCTATTTACGTTTTTAATATGAGTCTCGAGTAGTCTAAATCGTGTTTGCTTAGTAGCTCGGGTTAGTGAGTTAAGTAAGAGCGTTAAACGTTTGTGATAAATAATCGAACGATTATTTAGACGTGTGATTTAATTATTCGAAGGACGAAAACCTTTGAACGATTAATTCATTCGTTTAGAGTTGTTATCTTTTCAAAAGATTAATCAAAAACTAATCTCGAGAAAGGAAAATAACTCGTCACAAACTTTTACCTCAAGCTTAATAAACTCATTCGAGTCGCTTTGCAAACACATTGTCTTTTAAATTCATTTACCGCTTTCATTTCTATTCGCACTTTTATTACCGCTTTCTTTAGTCGTTTTATTCATGCAATTTTACTCGTTTACTTATTTCATGTCATTTTAACGCTTTACTTTACTTTAATTTGTCATCGTAGTATAAACAAAAACAAAACTTCTTTCAAACCTTATTCACCACACATATCTCACGGTCTTGAGTGACGAGATCAGTTCAACCCTCGTTGGGACTACGACTCGAGTTTACGAGCTTCACCGCTTGCTAAAACGCTCAAATTAATGATGATAACATGAGTTTCAGGACTTTACGCAAATAGAGTCGTATATTGCTTCACCGTACCAATTTTCAAAATTTAACAAAAACAAAACAGGCTTTCGTTCCCAACTAGGCAGTGACTAAAACTAATGTTCGCACTGCATTAGGATTATAACAATGAGGGGGTGTTTTTTTTCCCACTTAGCTAAGGATATGGACCCATTAACTATAATTTAATATTTATTTTTACATTGGGGCCTACTCATTTCCACTAATTCTTCTATATGTGGAGGGTGTAAAATATGAACTCCTCCCCATTAAGAGGAAGTAATAAAGGTGGGGCCTACTCATTTCCTTAGCTAAGAGAAAAAAGAAACACCCCCTGAGTTTATAAGAAAAATACAAAGCTAGTAAATTTAATAATGTTCCCCCAGCACTCGGTAGCAGTAGAATAGCAACAAACTGGCACCATATGTCAGTTGCTCATCCCCATTTGAGCCATTTCCAATTTTAACCGTTCCGGAACACAGTCAATGCATATTCTTAGGACCTTTATACCATAGCTGCAAAAAACAAAAGGTAACCTTTAATAACCAAAAAAAGCAGTTAATAGCCATAACAACTCTAAAGATGAGCAAGATTAATAGTTGGATCCACATAACAGAGGACATCATATCACCATGAACAGTAAATATATAATTCCATTTCAGATTAAGACAAAAAATGAAGCTGCAAGCCTAACTGCCATTACATCTGGAATGGGAACACCATATACTCCCCTGCTGATCCTATACATTTAAGTAACTGAGGACCAAAACCTTATGACCCTCAACATATTAACACTGAAATGATAAGCAACTTCACCTAAACCAAGCATGACCTGACACATCGAGATTCCATCATAGCTGTTTTAGTGTTAAATTTATGTCCAGTACTCGCTCTAATATAATAACCAATCAACACAATACCCCTATGCGGCTATGCTTCACAAAAGTCACAGATTGGAAATTATAAATACCAAAAAAGACAATAAGATGCTTTTCTCAGATTTAGGCGCATCATAAGTTTTACCCGTTAGTAATGAAGAAAGAGCATATTCTAGGAGTTTAACGAAAGACCGTGATCAGAAAGACATTAACTACGAACAGGTCTTTTATTCGTATTATTTTTTTATATCAAGCTTTGAAGAGAATAATAATTAGATAGTTGACTTTTATTAGAAATTCACACGTTACACCAATTGTTGTGCGCAATGAGGCTAGAATAAACCATGCCAATCCTACTAAGTTAGGCCCCGATTTTGAAAAGGTGAACACCATAGTAAATCATCTATTTGTTGCTCAAGCCACTCTCTATGATAGCTTTTAACATATTCACAACATTATTTCTGATCTTCCAGGTAACTGAATTTGAAAGTCGTTTTAAGTCTATTCAAAGCATCATCGATCTTGAAAACTTGAAGGTCACAGGTGACGTATGATTTAGGAGTGATGTTAGTCAGTTCTTGACTAACTAAACTAACTAGCACTCTGTACCATCTTGAAAGTTATAACAAACATTAACGTTTTCGAAATGGAGCTGAAATATTCCCACCGTAAGAACATCTCCCTGCATTTACCCAAACTTGGCATTTTTAAAGGTCTCAAATTGACCAACTTTCTGATGTTTCTTGTGTGATGTTTGCAGTGATTTGAGCTACAACAATAACACAGTGAATCTGATCCGGTGAATAGACTTTTCATGGACGGTGGAGAGATAAGATCCAAAAAAGAAGTAGAAGAAATGTGATACTGCTGCAGTGTCTGCTTCTAAAGAAGCCGCATCTTCACCACCGTGGCCATGGCACAACATGGTTGAGAATCTACAGTTGGCGCACCAAAAGCTTTATGTTATCATTGATCTAATTAATACTGTAACTCACATACCACAACAAAGGAAGCAAGATGAATATCTCAGTATGCCAAGCAAATCAAAATCTTCAACTCTAATTTTGGTTACATTTATTTTAATGCACCTTTTATCTACTCAACCTTCACCCTCTTAGCTTTAAATTATTTAAGAAAATACAGAAAATCAACAATGTAAGTGGTCTTGAGCGGTTGATGCGTGGTTTTGTAACCTTACAACAGGTTTTACCTCTCGAGGGATCTCAGGAGGCTTACAACCCCACCAGGCAGTGTACCTGACCGTAGTAGTATAGGATAGTGGTAAGTACGGGGGATTGATCGTTCTCTCACAGGGAATATTGTTCGTTAGGATAGAAAAACTACTCTAACAGGCCTAAGGGTGGAAGGAAGATTCTTTTTGTATTTTTATGTTTATATGAAAGCAAATTAAAATCTCGGTTTATAGGGAGTGGGCGGAATTAGCTGCTAGTCAACTAACCCAAAATTACTACTATTGCAAAAGATAATAAAATAACTAAACTATTTGGTTGTGAAAACTATATGGAGAAAAGTGTGTTTACTTAGACTTCATTACTCCCTAACTATCTTTTACCGGTTAATTGATATGTATGTTACTTGTGTGGATGAAGGGTGTATTCCTAATAACTCATGGAGTGGCATACATATCTCTCCAATTCTATGAGCTCTTATCTCCTCCTATGCCATGCACGGCACAACCATAGGGATTGTAAACAGTGCCTCATGCGTTAAATACTACCTTAATAGCCTAGTAAGCATTGGCTACATGTTTCCCAAGACGTTCAAGCACGTTACCATAAAGGAGGTTGACCAGTTTTCTTGAGCCTAACATTGATGGAACAATCATCCCTACAAACAACAACGCACACCAATTAACCAATAATTAATAGTTAGGTTTCATTAGATCTAAGCAAAAACTAGAGAATTTAGATACACATGTTAATTGAAAGACAAACAAAAGAGATAGACAACCAACACATAGACATATTGATTGAATAAAGTGAAGACTTATCTTTAATTAAGCATGAGGGTTCCAAGGGTTGGAAACCCTAAAAAGTACAGAAAATCATCTAGGGTTTGGTGCCAAAAGTTCTCCACAAAGTTCCACACTTAATGAATGAAAATTAGAAAACTATATATAGATTTTACATTCTGACAGCGTCAGGTTATAGAGGCTGACGCCGTCAGCTCGCCGCCATTAGGTTTCTCGGATGGCCTAGATCAACTTCTGACGCCGTCACCTTGTAATTCCTTTTGGGCCGTCACTCTTTAAGTTATAACCTGACGGCCTACATTTTCTATCACCTGACGGCGTCAGGTGTTAATTCTCAAAATTCGTCTGGCCCATCATTTGATAATTGGTTTCCACTCTTTTGTCAAGGCTTGCTGACGGCGTCACCTTGTGACTCTGACGCCGTCAGGTTGTAATTTCTTCATCTTTTGAGACTTTGCCGTTTTCTTCACTTTTATGCTCCAAAAACGTCCAAATACGCATGTTTTCCAGAATTCCTCTCAAAAGTACCTAAAATGACAAAAGGAATAATTTAGGGCAATATTTGATCACATTTATACGAATTAGGGCTTAAATGACCCCCTAAAAGCGTAACACTTTTCGTCTCATCAGCTGTATGCATGTAACACCCTCAAAATATCGCAGTGAAAGATAGTGTCGCTGGGGTATTACTTCATAGCACAAAGTACAAATTACAGAAAATGACTCTAAATGAGACGTTTTGAAATAAATTATCATTCGATACAAATATCAGACTTTACAAAGAGGTCCCCCAAGTTTACAAAATGTACAACATTAAAGTTGTAAAGTTTTTCGAATGATAGTATATGCATTGTCTTCAAAATGTTTTCCATGTGCCTTCACTTGCCAGATAATTCCTTTCGAACCTGAGATACACATGCTAAAAAGTCAACACAAAGGTTGAGTGAATTCATAGGTTTGTAAACAGTAGTGGACAATTAGTTATCAGAGTTGTAGTGATAATTGCAACGAATACGATCATCGGGTAAGTATATTATTGCATCTAAGCTCATGGAACTCAAACTGATGGTATATATCAACAATGATATATAGAATAATAATGGCCCCATGTAGGTACTTGCCATATACCTAGATGTTAATACAAATATCGCCTAAAAACGTTATTTATATTTTACGATCTTTGCTAAGTTTTGTTAACGACAAAGTGTAAACTTTAGTTTTTAGTAAAACATGATTATAGTTTAAGTCTTGCTTAAACTAGAATTTATCTCATTTGCTACATTTACATATTAAACATAACATTGTTATATTTCTAAATATAGAATATCTAACATGACATCATGGCATGCATCATAAGCATTTATGGAAAGCTTTATTTTTTGACTTTCCATAATGTCTCTTACACATTTAGAAGGTTGCTCACTCTATCTATTGTGTGTTGACTAGAACAAACATGATTTGACATTGCTTTATATGGAAAGATTTCTTGTAGTATTTGACTGTCAGACCTGGCGGAACCCTTGGGGTACAAGGGCGGAACCCTTGTTTTGGTTTTGCCGGATCCGCCAGTCGGCTGGTTTGGTTGGCTATAAATACTAAGCCACTTGCAAGAAATCACCCATCACTTTTAGTTATACTTTACATATAAACTCTCGCTTAACTCATCTAACTAAGTAGCAACTCACTTGTGTGATTCTCTTATGTAGAAAGGAAGTTCACAAGTTCATTCGAGAAGATACAAGTTTCAACTCAACGTTGCAAAACTTGTTAGACTTCCATTGTGTAAACTTATATAGTTTATACTTCATTTGTATATTGTTAAGAAGTGATCGGTTAGTATTTTAGTCCTCAAAATACATTAAGTGATATGAGTGGTTGTACCTTTGTAAAAGAACTCGACATCTAGCTTAGTGTCACAAATGGTGAATAGGCGACGTTAAAGTGGTTCTACATTGAACTAGGACCCGGTATTTAGCTTTGTACCGGATAAAGTGTAAGCGACGATTGTAAGGGTTTCTCCACCGGTGAAAGGAGCTTGTTGACTAGTGCTTGAAACTCTCGAGTTGGAAACTCGGGGAATGGAATAGGGCAACGAAAAAGAGTCCTTGTAGCCGAACCATGATAAACAATCGTGTTGTGGTTTGATCGTTTCTCTCTTTATACTTGCATATTAATTGGTCTTAATTAGTTAAAATTGTTGGTTATACGTAAAGCTTTTCAAAGATTAATAAGTTAAAAAGCGCTAAACTTTTCAACCCCCCTTCTAGTTTTCCACACTAGAGTTACAAATATAGTACGTTTGGTTACTTATCCAGCTAACACAAACGGGACTCGTCAATCCCGATAGGTCTATCTACTATATCAGCGTTCACTCGCAAGTGATTTATGGTCCATGATGTGGGGGACTTGTGGCATAGGGAACTTAAACACAAGCAATAATATATATTCAGGAAAGCATTCAGTTTATAAGTAATTGTCCATAGTAAAAACAGTAGAATGTATCTCCCCCAAAGAGTTTATATATTAGTTAAACAAAAGTAGTGGCTATGAACTCACCGTAGTAATCAGTAGTAGTTTATAACAGCAGATAGTGTATGGCGAGACCACGATCTTTAACAATGACCTACGATAGTATAATGATCATGTCTTAATATATTTACGATAAGAGTGTACAAATATATGTAAAGTCATTGACTTGATTATGATGTTGTACATATGTCTTATGTTGTGTAAATGAGTAAAGCATCCTTAAAATATGGTTTGACTATTATTCTTTTATAAATAACTTCATACTACCGTTCGGGCTATCAAAATCTAGAGGTCATGTAGTGAACGTATGAGGAGCCAGGACACTTTAATTCGTAAATCCACAACTCATTGATACGACACCCCGAAGAGGCCTCTTATGATTATGAAATTCCCTAGTGTTGTAGTACTTATCATTTATAAGTAAAAGTAATTGACGAGACAAATTTTGTATAAAAGCATTTGTCGTGTTTCGTCAAAGACTATTGGTTGAACTAGTGTGGTGTCGTGAAATGATTTAGTGTAACATTAGTCAAGTGTAAAAGTTACTAATTTGATATTTAAGTGTATTGTGATGAAATGATATTTGTAATTAAGTTAACAGCAATTTATAATACTTGTTGTGTAAAGTGTTCAAAATGATTTTTATATACCATATTAGTTAGTAAAATCTCGCGGATCAAATATGAGTTGAGACTTTTTGAAAATAGTATACATATAATCAATAAGTGATATGGTCAATTTCACAAGTTGTTGAGATCGGGAAAAGGGTTCAATCTAATGAACAAGTCTCAAAAACGAGTTTCGGGTCATCAAACCCAAGCTAGCCGTATGGCTAGACTATGGTTAAACGACCTTGAGACAACAACCAAGGCCATATCCATGGCTATGTATCGGATAGAAGGCCTTGAGACAACAGCCTTGGCTTAGTCTCGGCTGTGTATCGGCCTCAAGAGGTCAAAACGCCACAAAGACACTTTCTTTAGCCATGGTTGTTTTTCGGTCTAAACAGGTTCAGTTGGATTTTCCTGTTTACAGCCTTCGTTTCTCACTTTTAGGCTAAACTGTACGCGTTGTCTTATGTAAAACATCTATCTGAACAACTTTTGTGTTTTACACTTTCGCCGCCGGTTAGGACCAGAAAAGGGTTGAAATCGTGATTTATGAATCAAATCAGAAGACTATTTGTTCTAGCACCAATTTTCTTCTAGTAGTCTTTACTTAAGCATAACTTTTTAACCACAAACTCATTTAATATGACCCAAAAGCTCAAGTTGTAGTTTTAACATCTTCCATCTATTTCTCAAACTTTTCAATGTCCTAGGTTCATGATTTTGTGTCAACACTTAACAAAATTACTAGTTACACACTAGTTGTTTCAAACTAGTTATACCTCAAAGATGTTTCTAACATGTTTTACTCATCCTTTAAGTTATGTACAACATCAATCAAGTCATATAGCATATAAAACTTGTACAAGATATATAACATATCAAAAGGAAAGAAAAATATGAATCTAAGTATAGTCTTACAACTTTCTTGGATGAAAATCACCAAAACCCAAGAACACTACCCTAAGTCTTTCAATCACCAACAAGTCCTTCAATCTTCAACAAGTCTTGCACCATTTTTATTCTTGAAATCAACCTTAGATAACCCTTGTAAGAACCTTATAAACTCAGCCCTTAAACCTTGTATATCTTCCAACTTAAGCAATAAGTCACCAAAACAATACTTGGACTATGTTGAGCTCACCTAGGCCTTCATCTTTTGTGTATAATTTGTATCTTGAATTAAAGAATATGATGGTGATATGGTTGTTATAGTTCACGGCAACAAGGAACAAAAGAAAGAGGTATGAGGTTTTGTAAATTCCTATTTTTTATAAAAGAATTAATACTTAGCATGAGGTATAATCTTAAGGCTTAAGGAGTTCATGCAAAAATGATAACACATGAACGTATGTTTAGATAGTATGTTAGACGTGTAAGAATAAAAGGTGAGGTGTAGTATTGATAATTATCTTGTATAATTTTGGATTACGGGGTATAGTTTGGTCTCGTAATTACTCTACAAAGGTGAAGATCGCTGGGATCACCCTGGTCCCATGCATCCTAAGTATGCCAACCGGACCCTCCCCCAAGGACCCGGCCTCAGAATGAGCACCTGTCCCAGTGACTGTACTTATCAGGAGGTGGGCTATGAACCCTGGCCATTTTCTACAAGAGGCCCCTCGCTGACCAGTCAATCTGAGCATTTGTGGTGGGGGGATGGTATCAAATATATTAATTTTAGGCCCTTAAATCACGAAACTTTAAACTGGGCAACGTAAAAATATAATGCATATAAAAATGCCTAAACTTATCAATATACTCCAACTAAGTATAATAAAAATGTGATAAGCCTAACAGAGTGCCTTTACGTTGTTAAAGCCTAATAACATTGGTTTGATTACGCGTATTACGTAAGAAATAAAATGCTCAATAAAAATGATAAAATGACAATAGTTCATATGAAATATGAGTATTTTGAACACATAGACTTATCATGGTCTTGAGTTGGTCGCGAGGAAAGTTCACGCAATTAAACTTGCGTGAGTACTTATAAAAGTAATTTAAATATTAAAAGTAATATTACGTGACATAAAAAAAATAATTAAATCGATTTGCTTTGTTGAAATTATTGTTGTATCAGTACGCGCTGTGTGCGATTTTTACGTTTTGCGAGATATCGTCTCGTTAAATATAAAGAGGTGAACAAAAACGTTCAAAGAGTAATAATTCAAAATAGAGTGAATTATTCAACTTGGGAAGTTACCGGTTAATTACCGATTATGGTATTTGCTTTTACGTTACGGTAAAAGTCAAATAGTCAAAAGTCGAAGTTAAAGGCAAAATAGTCATTTTGCCTTATGAAAATTTTCGGGTTGCTACAGCCTCCACCAGTTACGGGAATCATGTCCTCATGATTTAGTTTATGTTATGAGTTGATGATGCGCCTGAGAAAAGCTGGGTGTACTTCTATAAAGGAACTTTGTCCCATAGTTCAGTGAGTGTTGATATCACAACTTATATTCGTCGTTTTCAAGAGTTGGCAGTAATGTGCCAAATGATGGTCTTAACCAATAAGAAGTTATGGGAAAAGTTCATCTGAGAACTTCCATTCAGTATTTAGGAGAACGTAATCTCGTTTGATCCCTTACACAGGATGAATGTCTCGTAATCCGGTGGATCAAGTTGTGCGAGCTTGGTCTACTCAAGGATCAAACAATTGCAAAAAATTAACAATAGTAATAACAATAATAACGAACAATGATAGAATGTGGGAATTGAGGACGTTTCGAGAAACAATGTCCCCAAAATAAGGGCCAACAAATGGGAGGAGCTCGTGGGAAAGCTTGTGTGATGGGTGGTGAAATATAGTACCCAGTTTGTCAGTTCAAGATTGAACCAAGTCAAGAGTGTAACAAGTATGTTAACTCGATAAATTGCTCATGATTGTAAGGATTTGTAATAACAAAAGTGATAACTTAAGAATGAACTCAGGTAGTTCAAATGTGGTCTTAAGATTTCTGTTGGGTGGTAGAACACTGATGATTCTCGAGTTCGAGTTTGTACTCATGTCATATCAGGTACAAATGAGCCCACTTATTTATAATTCATTATTTACATAGAGAGGAGTCCCAAACAATGTAAACAAAGAAATATAAACTTATGGTTCGGCGATTCACAATTTCTTTATTTGAATAAAAAGCCGTCTCAATCAATTCAAATAAGGATATTATAAATCATCCTACTTAAGAGTTCCTTGACACAAGACTCATACTTAATCGATGAGTTACAAGGCGATGCATTATGAGACAGGGAGTATGGAATGAATGTTCACACTCATCATCCAAGACGGGGAGTAAAATAATCAGAGAAAGTCGACATAGCGTTCAAAATCTTTGATGAGTTCTTAGTTATGAAATAGTTTTCTCACAATGTTTGAGAAATACCACAGGGACCATTGTGAAATTCACAATGTCGGAAAATAAATAAGACTAATGTATGTTTCTCAATGTCTGAGAAATAGATAATACCATTATGTATCTCTCAATGTCTGAGAAATAGACATAAACAAGTTGTGTGTCTCACAATGTCTGAGATATATGAATAAGCAAGTTGTGTATCTCACAAGGTTTGAAAAGTAAACGCAACCATTGTGTAACTCACAATGTCATAATAGTGAATGAGACCATTGTAATCACATAGATCACACGAATTTAAGAGTAGTTTAGGACAAAACTATGTGAATAGGCCTATTCCCGGAACTGATTAGGGTATCATTTGGTCTCCAAATTGCCTGAAATTGTTTTTGGGGTTAATTGATAGTCCAAACATTACATAAGCTCAGTATCAAACATTTTCTACAACATCTGGTAGCTTAGAATTAATGTCCAAAACTGCTTGTTCAACAACTTTTGCAAAACACCATCCCAGTACATCTGATCTAGTCCATTTTTAGGTGTGCAATTGAGCTTCAAATTTAGGGTTTTTAGGTTTTTAGAGGACCAGTCGTATAAGCTTCATTTTTCCCCCTTTACTTTCCAAAAAATAGCTTATTAGGACCCTTAGAATTAAGCTCAAAGTAGGGAGGTTAAGCTGCCATTTCAGCAAACTGCTCAAGTGCGTATCCGGCTTACGACCTAGGCTTATTTGAGTTTTTTGAGTTGAATTAAGTTTTTTAGATCTATTACACTATACATGAGCTTTAGGTGCATTCTAGTGCGTATTTTCTTATTTGAAGTGCTTATTTAAACTGCTTATTAGCCTAAACTGCATATTTGGGTTTCATTTTTAGGTAATCTTAATTTTCCTAGGTTAGTAATAATATTTTAGATTTTCTGAAAAGTTTCATAATTTTCCAAGCTTATTTAGTATTTTTAATAATTAAAAGTAGTTTTTAAGTAATTTAAAATCCTTTTTAATTAATAAAAAGTCATAAAAATCCAAAAAAAATATTTTTCTGTTTTAAAATTAATTTTAAGTTATTTTAGATTTTTTGAAATTAATTTTACATTTTTCTTAATTAATTGCATTTTTAATATATTTTAATATTTAAAATAGTTTTTTAATTAATAATAATTAAATAAAAAGTTATAAAAATAATTTAAAAATTCTAAAAAGTTTAAATTTATATTTAGGCCCTTTAGGTATTTAGTTTTTGCATTTAGGACTTAAGTTTCCCGTAGTTGCCTTAGAAATCCCGAGATTAGCTCGGGAATTTAGCGTTTTAATTTCCCGTTTGCGAAGGACTTATTTGTGAACTTTTACTTGTTTCTATTTGTATTTATATTATTTGTAGTTTAATTGTAGCTTACGGTTCCCCATAAACCCTGCACATTCACTTCACAATTCACGACACTGAACCAACGTCCTCCATTTATCCTTCGTTGGGAGAAAGACCCAGGAATGCATATTTACCCGTGCTATCCTCGGAGATATTTCTATACATATACTACATAACATATCAACTATTTGTTCCAGCACCAATTTCCTTCTAGTAGTCTTTACTTAAGCATAACCTTTTAACCACAAGCTCATTTAACATGATCCAAAAGCTCAAGTTGTAGTTTTAACATCTTCCATCTGTTTCTCAAACTTGTCAATGTCCTAGGTTCATGATTTTGTGTCAACACTTAACAAAAGTACTAGTTACACACTAGTTGTTTCAAACTAGTTATACCTCAAAGATGTTTCTAACATGTTTTACTCATCCTTTAAGTTATGTACAACATCAATCAAGTCATATAACATATAAAACTTGTACAAGATATATAACATGTCAAAAGGAAAGAAAAACATGAATCTAAGTATAGTCTTACAACTTTCTTGGATGAAAATCACCAAAACCCAAGAACACTACCCTAAGTCTTTCAATCACCAACAAGTCCTTCAATCTTCAATAAGTCTTGCACCATTTTTAATCTTGAAATCAACCTTAGATAACCCTTGTAAGAACCTTATAAACTCAGCCCTTAAACCTTGTATATCTTCCAACCTAACCAATAGGTCACCAAAACAATACTTGGACTATGTTGAGCTCACCTAGGCCTTCATCTTTTGTATATAATTTGTATCTTGAATTAAAGAATATGATGGTGATATGGTTGTTATGGTTCACGGCAACAAGGAACCAAAGAAAGAGATATGAGGGTTTTTAAAGTCTTATTTTTATAAAAGAATACTTAGCATGAGGTGTAATCTTAAGGCTTAAGGAGTTCATGCAAAAATGACAACACATGAACGTACGTTTAGATAGTATGTTAGACGTGTAAGAATAAAAGGTGAGGTGTAGTATTGATAATTATCTTGTATAATTTTGGATTACGGGGTATAGTTTGGTCCCGGTAATTACTAATGTTAGACCCTTAAATCACAAAACTTTAAACCGGGCAACGTAAAAATATAATGCTTATAAAAATGCCTGAACTTATCAATATACTCCAACTAAGTATAATAAAAATGTGATAAGCCTAACGGAGTGCGTTTACGTTGTTAAAGCCTAATAACATTGGTTTGAGTACACGTATTACGTAAGAAATAAAATGCTCACATAAAAATGATAAAATGACAATAGTTCATATAAAATATGACTATTGCTGAAATTTGAGTATTTTGAACACAGACTTATCCTAGTCTTGTGTTGGTCGCGAGGAAAGTTCACGCAATTAAACTTGCGTGAGTACTTATAAAAGTAATTTAAATATTAAAAGTAATATTATGTGACATAAAAAAAATAATCAAATCAATTTGCTTTGTTGAGTTTATTGTTGTATCTGTACGCGTTGTATGCGATTTTTACGTTTTGCGAGATATAAGCTCGTTAAATATACAGAGGTGAAAGATAACGTTCAAAGAGTAATAATTCAAAATAGATTGAATTATTCAACTTGGGAAGTTACCGGTTAATTACCGATTATGGTATTTGCTTTTACGTTACGGTAAAAGTCAAATAGTCAAAAGTCAAAGTCAAAGGGCAAAATAGTCATTTTGCCTTATGAAAATTTTCTGGTTGCTACAGCCTCCACCAGTTACGGGAATCATGTCCTCATGATTTAGTTTGTGTTATGAGTTGATGATGTGCCTGAGAAGAGGTGGGTGTACTTCTATAAAGAAACTTTGTCCCGTAGTTCAGTGAGTGTTGTTATCACAACTTATATTCGTCATTTTCAAGAGTTGGCAGTAATGTGCCCAATGATGGTTTTAACCAATAAGAAGATATGGGAAAAGTTTGTGGAAAACTAGAAGGGGGGTTGAATAGTTTACCGCTTTTTTTTTGGTTAATTATCTTTTAAAAACTTTCGTATAATCAAAGATATAATCTAAGATATACTTTTCAAACAATCAAAGATGTAAGCATGGATACTATCAAAGATATGATCTAAAAGATAATAAGTAGCAAGTAAGAATAAAGAAAGAAACGATCAAACCATGACACGAGTATTTATCGTGGTTCGGCTACAAGGAACTCTATTTTCCTTGCCCTACGTCCACGTCCCGAGTATCCAACTCGAGAGTTTAAAGCACTAGTCAACAAACTCTTTTCCCGGTGGAGAAACCTTTACACTCGTCGCTTACATGTTTATCCAGTACAAAGCTAAATACCGAGTTCTAGTTCAAGGTAGAACCAACCTATCGTCGCCTAATTCCTTTTTCCGACACTGAGCTAGATGTCGAGTTCTTTACCAAGGGTACAACCACTCCCGTTAGTTCTTTTACAAGGGTACAACAACTCCCGTCACACTATGTATTTTAAAGCCTAAAATACTAACCGGTCACTTCTACACAAGATACAAATTAAGTATAAACTACCAAAGTCTATACATAACAAAGCTAACAAGTCTTGCAACTTATGAGTTGAAACTTGTAACTTCTTGGATGAACTGGTGAACTCCTTTGCTACATAAGAGAATCACACAAGTCAAATGTTACTGAGTTAGATGAGAGGATATGTGAAATATATGTCCTAAAGTGATGAGAGATTTCTTGCAAGTAGTTTGGTATGTATACANCTAACCGGTCACTTCTACACAAGATACAAATTAAGTATAAACTACCAAAGTCTATACATAACAAAGCTAACAAGTCTTGCAACTTATGAGTTGAAACTTGTAACTTCTTGGATGAACTGGTGAACTCCTTTGCTACATAAGATAATCACACAAGTCAAATGTTACTGAGTTAGATGAGAGGATATGTGAAATATATGTCCTAAAGTGATGAGAGATTTCTTGCAAGTAGTTTGGTATGTATACACAAACAAGCATCAGCTCTGGCGAAAACGGCGGCACCCTCAAAAGGGTTCCGCCGGTGTAACTCCAGGGTTCCGCCAGAACTGACACTACTGATGAGACGAAAAGTTTTACGCTTTTAAGGGGTCATTTGAGCCTTAATTCGTATAAATGTGATCAAATATTGCCCTAAATCGTTCCTTTTGTCATTTTAGGTACTTTTGAGAGGAATTCTGGAAAACATGCATATTTGGACGTTTTCAGAGCATAAAAGTGAAGAAAATGACAAAGTCTCAAAAGAAGCAAAAATTACAACCTGACGGCGTCAGAGTCACAAGGTGACGTCGTCAGCAAGCCTTGACAAAAGAGTGGAAACCAATTATCGAATGACGGGCCAGAAAGATTTTAGAGATTAACACCTGACGCCGTCAGGTGTTAGAAGTTGTAGGCCGTTAGGTTATAGCTAAAGAGTGACGGCCTAGAAGAGATTATAGAGTGACAGCGCAGAAGTGGATCTAGGCCATCCGAGAAACCTAATGGCGGCGAGCTGACGGCGTCAGCCTCTATAACCTGACGTCGTCAGAATGTAAAATCTATATATAGTTTTCTAATTATCATTCATTAAGTGTGGAACTTTGTGGAGAACTTTTGGCACCAAACCCTAGACGAATTTTCTGTACTTTTTAGGGTTTCCAACCCTTGGAACCCTCATGCTTAATTAAAGATAAGTCTTCACTTTAATTCAATCAATATGTCTATGTGTTGGTTGATTATCTCTTTTGCTTGTCTTTCAATTAACATGTGTAGCTAAATTCTCTTGTGTTTGCTTAGATCTAATGAAACCTAACTATTAATTATTGGTTAATTGATGTATTGTTNAAATCTACAACCCAATCATCACCTTGACAACCAATCCGATATGGACGAAGCTGACCATGACACCGACCATGAAAATGGCCCCTTTTACTACTCGTCAGACTCTGATGAGGACCTAGGGAATGGGGAAGTAGTAGATGACCCTGAAGGAGAGGAAAGAGCCAACCCTCTAAATTATGTTGACCCTAGAACTAAGATTGGGAAAGATAGTTTGTTTAACGTGCAATTCCCTTGCAAAATTGGATTTAGAAGTTTTGATGCTTACCTTAACTCATCTTTGCCAATGAATGTAATCTCGCGTGCTGAATATAATAAAATCATGGTAAATGAGTTAGAATATAAAAGGGAAAACGTAGTTGCTAGGGCCAAGACGTTGCATGTCTTTGTAGGGAGTTTTGCTTATCAAACAGACTTTATGGTAATGGAGGACCTAGGGGAGATTGTCGATAGTAGCTTAACCCAAGTTGTATTCGGAAAGCCCTTCAAAAGGTTAACCAACTTAGATGAGAAACTAGTGGAAGGATTAATTACATTCTCAAATGGAGATGAGGACTTTTTTTATCAAATGCCCCGTGCACACCCTAGATATAAAAACTTTTCTGATGAAAAATGTAATAGGTTCCCACCCTACGGCATATTGAGTGAAAACGATATTAGGAAGGGACTTAAGTACATCCATGAAAAGAATAAGAGATATTATCGTAGGTTTTTAGATCTTAATGATGATTATAAGAAGGAGGAGGCGACAATTAGGTGGCTCACGCTTGGATACGTGAACATTAGTGACACTAGATGACGGTGACTTTGAGTCTAGCTACAAGACTCGTTAATAAAGAAAAGTGCTTCTTGGGAGGCAACCCATGCTTTGTGTGTTTGTTTGTTTGTTTATTTGATTTTATTTGTTTTCGTATGTAAGTTATATTTCTTGTTATTGATTCATGCTTCAAACTAAAATGTGAAAATGCTTTATTTTGTTTTTAACTTCGTCTTAACTACATATAAAGGTATTTTGCAAAAGCTAAGTGTAAGGGAAATCTAAATCGGTTTATAAGAACGAATGAACATGGATCATAACAATGTAAATTAACATACATATTAGTACTTGTTTGAGTCAAAAGCTTGTATCGAGTCATAATGAATTTTTGCAGGAATTCCAGGAAGTGAGATCTAGTTTTTCCAGAATTTTTCCCGGAAACTTAACATGAGAATCCAGTCAGATCATTCTGACGGCGTCAGGCATAACACCTGACGGCGTCAGGCTATAATTTTCTGCAATTTTTGAAAGTTTTGTATTTCTTCCAGGAACCTAAAAAGTTTTGTCAATTCTTTAACTTATAATCTCCAGGAATTCTGCAAAATATTCATTCCACAAGCATTATATCTTATTGTATAGATTTTACCGCCGATTTTACGCGAGGTTGGCCTTTATCTTTTTCAGGTTAACAGGTTATTTTGGACAAGAAGACGAGTATTATTTTGGAAGGGAAGCTTTAAACGTTCGTCTTTCTTGGAAGAAGATCTAACCATGTTACTTCACTATCCACATCAAACGATTCAGGGGAGTATTTGATTTCATTCTTTCATCTTATTTACTTTTACATCTTCTATTTGAACATTGGGGACAATGTTCGGTTTAAGTGTAAGGGGGTAAATGAAGGGACCGTTGAGAATACACTTATGCTTGATGTTTTGCTTTGTTTGATAGTAGATGTGTAATAAACCAAGAGAAATATTTGTTAGGGCAATTTTAGCGCCAATTTAAAATTTTTTACAACATTTAGAAGTGAAACCTTGATCTTAATGAGCGTCTCATGGATAGGAAATTGTATGACTAGCACAAAACCGTACCACTAAAAAATTTTCCACCCCAAATATGTGAGGTTCGCCCCTAGAATTGGTAGGAAAAGCATCCATCTTTGGTGCTATGATGTGTGTACTGGTAGCATTTAGACTCTTGAACTTGCGTTAGGACCATCTCAAATCCACAAGTGAGACTACATTCGTGTAGTTAAGATCTACTACATGATAAGAGGCATTAGGATTAACCCATTGTTTTACACCCGTATATTTGTTATAATTACATTGACTTCATTGGTCAAGTAATTCTCCCACACCCTTTGCGTTGTATCCACTTTTGGTACACGATACCCTTAGTACACCCCTCCGAGCCTATCCTTTCGTTTCGATCTTTGAGCATCTTACTCAAAGTGAGAATTTGTTACACCCCACTTAAATGTACACCCAAATCGCCTTAGCCTACCTTGTATGCACCCACCTTTGGTGCATTATTGTGACAACATTTGTTAAACCCTAAGTTAATTATCTATTCAATTACATGGTTGCTAAGTTAAGTCATATCCTTGTACATATTGTTTTGGGACGATTGGGACTCATGGGTAAAGTACTAGTGTAATGGAGTAATGGGGAAGAGCAACATTATTACCCCCATATGTGCTAAATATTTTAAAAGTACTCCAAGTTTATCAATTATCTTAATTCGAGTCATTAGAATAGTAATTGTAAAGTTATGTAAAAATTCAAGTGTAAGGGGAATGCAACTCCCCTATGATGTATTATTTTGGATGGTAGGGTAAGAGTGTATGAAGAAAAAAAAATCGAAAAATCAGGAAAAATACAAAAAAAAAAGTGAAAAAGAAAGTAGAAAAACATACGGACTACCATCCCGTTTCCTTTGTGTTTCTTTTTAGTTTTTTTTTGTTATTTCATTTTTTAGTTTAAGATTGAGTCGAGTCTTGACTTAAGCAACGATGTATAGTGCATGTATTTGATCATGATAATTAACTTGCCACCACTAAAATACCCTTTATTCCAACCAAACCGTGTTTATCATATCCCTACACCTTACGTTACAATCCTTTGGAAAGCCCTCTTTTCTTTTTTTTTTTTCAAAAAAAGGTAAATTTTATAGCCACCAAAAAAATATAAACAGAAACCGACCCATGGCAACCATGAACAGACTCATGGAGCATAAGGTGGGCTAGTACATATAAAAACCATCTAAAGAACAAATACTAAACAAAATACTACACACTGGAAAACATAATAGAATTCAAGCTATTCTAATCCAGCAGTCCAAGATCCAGCAGCAAAGGATAAACAGCCCAAAAAGAAAGGCTTCATTCCAGTGAATGATTAGCCATCTACTTAACCACAACTTCATACTTCATATGATCTGAGAGCAAACAATCCATAACAAATAGGAGGTATTTCAGAGCATCCAGCCAAAGCAATACTAATCCAAATAGGAAACCAGTTTGAGCCTACTAAAGTGGAATTTGAGAGCAAAATTCTACTGAGGTGAGTCACACTGCATCTACATGAACAACACCTAAGCAAAATAGCCTGAAATCCCAAGTTTTCAGCTGCAAAACTTAGCCATCTATTTATGAAACCCATATTCCAAATATCCACCATAAATACTTTATTGCAATCCCACATTCCAGTACTAATAAAATTCCTCTAACCACAACATAAGATAATCAAGAACTTGTTCAAAGAATATGAAAAGGACCACCACATCATTAAAACTGCTTGCTTCCCTCAGAACACAGACTCAAAGGAAAATTCCATATCAAAGTTGCTTCTCTTACATCAGGGGAAACTTTAATGATCTTTAACCCCATAAGTCTGAGCCTAACAGTATCAAAGATAACAGAAAACAAACCTTCAACATCTCTAGAAGATTTCTGGAAGACTCTGAAGTTTCTTTCCTGCCAAATAAAATACACTGCAGCTCCAAAAATCAGTCTTTGAATGATGCTCCATATTCTGTTACTAGCAGATTTGTTAATGACGCCAGAAATCACCTCACCCCAAACATAAGACACATCATCCAATATTGCCATTGCTTTCAACCTTTCCCACAATCTTCTTGAATAAGCACAAGCAAAGAAAAGGTGACTGTGAGAGTCTTTACAAGAATTGCATAAAGGGCATGACATATCATTGATATTGAGCCATCTAGATAACCTGTCTTGAGTCTTTAATTTACCTTTCAGTGCCATCCACAAAACAAAGGAATGCCTTGGGATACATTGAGAAAACCAGACATGCTTAAACCAAATGACTTTGGGAGCATTGCACCTCACCCCTTTCCAAATTTCTTTGACACTAAATTTCTTAACCTTATTCTTATTATTGACCCAAATAGCTCTGTCTTCAGTGTCATCATCAAGTACAGTAACAGGAACATTAATCACATCACTAAACACATTCACCCAATCAGCAGGCCATTTCCAACCAGAGTCACAAATCATGTCTCTAACTTTAGCTTTAAGACAGAGGTTAGATTGTACAATAGTACTCTGATCAATCATTTTACTCAGAGGCCCTTTATCATGCCATTGATCAAACCAAACATTACAAGTCTGACCATTACCAATATAAGCTCTTATAAATCTCCTAATATTATCTCTTAGGCCTAGAAATTGTTTCCAACACCAAGAAGAGTTCATATTAAGATCTAAGCTCCATAAACTTCTGAGGAATTCATTTTACACATAAAATGATGGAAATTTAGGTTTTTGTGGTATAGACTTCAATATGCAAGTTCAAAAATGACAAAAGTACATGAACCTTGCAAGAAATTCATGGTAAAATTTATAGAAAAATTAGTGGTTCACTTACTTGAAAACCTTATAACTTTTTGGGTAGAAAAACCTAACAATCCATAGGTTTATATTGCAAAACCTTGTAATGGATGTATCTAATACTTGAATATAACTTGAAACTTGAAAAATTTTGTCTTCCTTTGGGTCTTGGATAGGGAACGAGCACAGCAAGAGGAGAGGGAAAGAAAACTTCTCAAATTTGATCTCAAATGAATTTATGTTTGCATGTATGTTTAAGATGAGGTGTAATGGAGGTTTATATATATGGATTTAGAGGGAAACAAGTGTCTCATGACACTTATAGGACCGGCCACCTAGCCTTGTGGTTAGTGTGGTGTAAATTTTGTACACTATTTATTTTACGGGGTACCGTTTAGTGTATAGTTTTGTCGTTTTAGCGTTATCGGGTACCGGGTTAATTAAAAAGAAAATATAACGGGACAATACGGGATATAATAAGGTTGTAAAAATTATAAAAATATAATTTTCATAAACATTAGGTCATTTGATAGGTATTGCTTTGTTGGTACAATTCTTGATGTATATAGTTCAAGTAAAGGTTTATTATTTGGTTAACCACCAAAAATAAATAATATATAGTTTTATAACCTTAGTGGAAAAATAACTAATATAAAAATATATTAGTGCTCTAGTGGAATCTGTTTGGTACATTAGGTTAAAAACTAATAACTTGTCTTATTATTTATATACAAATAAATAAATAAGGGTAACTTGAAAATATATATCTACGAGTGGAATAGAATGCAAATGATGTCGTGATGAAATGTAGACTAACCCTAGTCTATGGAATATACGATGAATGACAAGGTGACTCAACCTACCCGGTTTCTTCAAATGAATACCCGTAAACCCTGTTTACGTGAAATGTTGAATTGAAATTCAATGAATAGGAAATGTCGGGAATAAGGAAAATTGGCCTGAAATGGAGAATTGTGACATAACACAAGGCGTGTGTTTAGATCCTACAAGTGGTATCAGAGTAAGGTTTATGATACTTTGATTTAGAAGATCCAAGGAATTTAAGCTTAACCAATTCACTCAGATCCATGGAGATGGAAAACAACCAGTCCAACTCTGCTCCAAGACTTCCTAAGCTCAAACTCAATGAGTTTGAGATGTGGAGGATAATGATTGAGCAATACTTTCTCATTCAAGATTATGCTTTGTGGGAGATCATCTTAACTGGTGACTCTTTCAAACCTACTCAGAAGACTGAGAAAGTTGGTGACAAAGAAGTAACCACAGTTTCTGCACCTTCTACTAGTGATGAAAGAACACAAAAGAAGAATGATATGAAGGCCAGAAGTTTACTTCTAATGACTCTTCCTAAAGACCAGATCATTGCTTTTAGTAAATTCAAGACTGCAAAAGAGTTGTTTGAAGAGATCTGTTCTGTGTTTGGTGGCAATGATGCTACTAAGAAGACCCAAAAGACATTGTTGAAGCAGAGCTATGAAAACTTCACTGCTTCAAGCAATGAATCACTTGACAACATTTTCACCAAAATACAGAAGATTGTCACTCAATTAACTGTGTTTGGAATTGAGGTAGAAAAGGAAGACCTCAATTTGAAGTTTCTAAGAAGCTTGCCTTCTGAGTTTCATACCAATGTTACTGTCTGGGAGAACAAACCAGAAATTGAAACTATGAAGCTCAATGATCTTTACAATAACTTCAAACTCATTGAACAAAGATTGAAGTAGGCAGGGAAGCTTGGTTCAAGCTCTAGCAGCTTGGCATTGGTGTCAACCTCAGTTGACAGTGATGATTCTAAAGATGACAGTGATGATGAAATTGCCACTGCTAGTTCTACAGTTTCCACTGGTAATGCTCATGTTACCACTGCAGGTTCAAAGAAGAAGGTTGCTGGTATTGGAGATCCCACCTTTTATGCCTTTATCTCCACTCAAGTTAATGACTCTAACTCATGAAGACATAGAGGAAATTGATGAGGATGACTTGGAGGAGATGGACATAAAGTGGCAAGTAGCTTTTCTCAGCATGAGAGCTAGAAAATTCTACAAGAAGACTGGCAAGCCAATCCACATCAATGGAAGTGAAACTACAGGGTTTGATAAGAAGAAAGTAGAGTGTTTCAACTATCACAAGTTGGGGCATTTTGCTAGGGAATGCAGGAGACCAAGGAAGCATGATAACAGATCCACATGGTACAAGCAAAAGAAGGAACCAATTGTGGAGGAACCAAAGGAAATGCTGGCAATTGATGGTGTGAGCTATGATTGGAGTTTCATGGCTGATGATGAAGAGGAAAAACCTTCAGATGCTGCTTTCATTGCTACAGAACATGCTCTCATGGCTTTCTCTGACTCTGAGGTACAAAACTTTGAATGTTGTTCTAAAACATGTAGGGCTTCTAGAGAATGTGAAAGGCTGAATGAATTACTTGAAAACCATAGAACAGAGTTGTTTGCTGCTAACTATCTTGTTTCAAATCTTAGAAGAGGTATATCTGTGTTAGAAAAACAACTTGAGCATTATAGAGATAATGAGACAAAATTTAATGATGATATGGTTATTATTAAAAGAGAGTTAGATCATAAGATAGCAGTGAATGAGGCATTTAAAAAAGAGCTTGAAAGGCTTAGAAAGGTAAATGAGAATGTCAACTTATCTGTTGATACCTTATATTATCAATCTAAGTCAATTGATAAAATTTGGGAAGAACAAATTACTAACAAAGCTAAGTCTGGTTTAGGATACAATACAGTTCCTCCACCACTAAGGGGTGTTCCAGCACCCCCTGGCATAGATTTAGCACATACAGGACTAGAAGATTTTCAGTAACCTATTCTTGAATATGGTCCTCCCAAATTTGTGAAATGTGAGGAAGAGGTTAAGCATGAAACTGATGTTTTTGAAAGTGCAAGTGACTCATCTGTAGTAGATGAGAGTGTTAAAAAGAAAGTAGAGGCTTCTATCCCACAAGTTGTTAATACCATTACAGAGGAACCTAGGAAACAAGTTAATAAGCCTAGACAAACTGTAAGGTATGCTGAGATGTATAGAAATAAGTCATCAACTCCTAGGGGTAATCAGAGGAGTTAGAATCATGTAAAATCTCAACAACTAGGTATTGAGTTTGTAATGAACAATAAAGCATGTTATATCTGTGGTAGCTTTGACCATTTACATGCTAATTGTGACTATCATTTTGGGAGAAGGGAAGTTTATGGGAAAAAGAGGGTGGATTCAAACATGTTTCAAAACAAATCACACCCTAATACTCACAGCAACATGATCCCAAGAGCAGTTTTGTTGAAAAGTGGACTTAAATCTTTTGCCACTGCTAAAAATGTTAACGCTGCTCATCCTAAATCACCTGTTTCAAGTGCAAAACCTAAAACAACTTTTGTTAAATCTGTACAAACAGGAAAAAGGACTTTTTATAACAAAAGGGTCCAAGATAACAAACAGTGGGTACCAAAGTCTAAACCAGCAGTTACCACTGCTCAAACAAAAGTTCCCACTGTTAAAGTTGTAAACAAGAACAGGGGTAATATGGGAAATGCTGTGAAGGCCTCAGCACGTTGGGAATGGAAACCTAAAGGAAATATCATAACAAACAATCCCAATGGTGTATCAATGACCTTTGATAGATTTAACTATATTGATACACGTGGCAGATCCAAGTCAATCATGGCTTGGATCTCCAAAGGAAACTAACTCNAACAAACAGTGGGTACCAAAGTCTAAACCAGCAGTTACCACTGCTCAAACAAAAGTTCCCACTGTTAAAGTTGTAAACAAGAACAGGGGTAATATGGGAAATGCTGTGAAGGCCTCAGCACGTTGGGAATGGAAACCTAAAGGAAATATCATAACAAACAATCCCAATGGTGTATCAATGACCTTTGATAGATTTAACTATATTGATACACGTGGCAGATCCAAGTCAATCATGGCTTGGATCTCCAAAGGAAACTAACTCCTTTATTATATGTGCAGGAACATCCAAGGACAAAAAGATCAGACCAAGGCTATACAGACAGTGGATGTTCAAGGCACATGACTGGCAACAAGTCCTATTTATCCAATTTTGAATACTTTGATGGACATGATGTCAGCTTTTGAGTAGGAGTAAATGGTAAAGTTACTGGTAAAGGTGTTATTAAAACTGGTAACTTGGATTTTGAACCTGTGTACTATGTAAAAGTGCTTAAGTATAATCTCTTTAGTGTGTCACAGATGTGTGACAAGAAAAACAATGTTCTTTTTACTGAAGATATGTGTTTTGTTCTTTCTAAGGATTTTAAGATGCCTGATGAGAGTCAGATCCTTCTTAAAATTCCTAGAAAAGGCAACTTATATAGCTTTGATATGAATAACATTGTTGCTAAAGAAGATCATGCTTGCTTTATTGGAAAGGCCACAGTGGATGAATCCATGCTATGGCATAGAAGACTTGGTCATATTAATTTCAAAACCATAAATAAGATAATCAAAGATGGTTTGGTAAGAGGTTTGCCTCAGAAAAGATTTGAAAATGATCAAACCTGTGTTGCTTGTCTTAAGGGCAAACAACACAGAGCTTCTTGCAGGTCAAAATTGGTTAACTCTATTGCTCACCCACTTCAAATGTTACATATTGATTTGTTTGGTCCTACATCTGTGAGTAGCATAAATCTTAAGAGATATTGTCTTGTTGTAACTGATGATTTTTTTTTTTTTTTTTTTTTTTTTATCACAACTTCATTCTTCATATGATCTGAGAGCAAACAATCCATAACAAATAGGAGGTATTTCAGAGCATCCTGCCAAAGCAATACTAATCCAAATAGGAAACCAGTTTGAGCCTACTAAAGTGGAATTTGAGAGCAAAATTCTACTGAGGTGAGTCACACTGCATCTACATGAACAACACCTAAGCAAAATAGCCTGAAATCCCAAGTTTTCAGCTGCAAAACTTAGCCATCTATTTATGAAACCCATATTCCAAATATCTACCATAAATACTTTATTGCAATCCCACATTCCAGTACTAATAAAATTCCTCCAAACACAACACAAGATAATCAAGAACTTGTGCAAAGAATATGAAAAGGACCACCACATCATTAAATCTGCTTGCTTCCCTCAGAACACAGACTCAAAGGAAAATTCCATATCAAAGCTGCTTCTCTTACATCAGTGGAAACTTTAATGATCTTTAACCCCATAAGTCTGAGTCTAACAATATCAAAAATAACAGAAAACAAACCTTCAACATCTCTAGAAGATTTCTGGAAGACTCTGAAGTTTCTTTCCTGCCAAATAAAATACACTGCAGCTCTAAAAACCAGTCTTTGAATGATGCTCCATATTCTGTTACTAGCAGATTTGTTAATGATGCCAGAAATCACCTCACCCCAAACATAAGACACATCGTCCAATTTTGCCATTGCTTTCAACCTTTCCCACAATCTTCTTGAATAAGCACAAGCAAAGAAAAGGTGAATGTGAGAGTCTTTACAAGAATTGCATAAAGGGCATGACATATCATTGATATTGAGCCATCTAGATAACCTGTCTTGAGTCTTTAATTTACCTTTCAGTGCCATCCACAAAACAAAGGAATGCCTTGGGATACATTGAGAAAACCAGACATGCTTAAACCAAATGACTTTGGGAGCATTGCACCTCACCCCTTTCCAAATTTCTTTGACACTAAATTTCTTAACCTTATTCTTATTATTGACCCAAATAGCTCTGTCTTCAGTGTCATCATCAAGTACAGTAACAGGAACATTAATCACATCACTAAACACATTCACCCAATCAGCAGGCCATTTCCAACCAGAGTCACAAATCATGTCTCTAACTTTAGCTTTAAGACAGAGGTTAGATTGTACAATAGTACTCTGATCAATCATTTTACTCAGAGGCCCTTTATCATGCCATTGATCAAACCAAACATTACAAGTCTGACCATTACCAATATAAGCTCTTATAAATCTCCTAATATTATCTCTTAGGCCTAGAAATTGTTTCCAACACCAAGAAGAGTTCATATTAGGATCTAAGCTCCATAAACTTCTGCCCTTAAGCCAGAATAAATTCACCCACCTAACCCATACAGAATCTTTATTAGAGATAATGTTCCATAGGTGCTTAGACATTAAGGCTTCATTCCACTTTTGCAAAGGCTTAACCCCCAAACCCCCTTGACTTTTTGGCATACAAATATCTTTCCAGGAAACACTTGCAATACCCATATCTTTATCACTTCCAGACCATAGAAAACTCTTAAGCATCTTATCTATAGATTCACATACATTAACAGGTAGAATATAAATAGAGGCCCAATATACCTGTAAAGAAGACAGAACAGATGCTATAAGCTGAAGCCTTCCAGCATAGGAAAGGCATTTGTTTCTCCAATCATTGATCTTCTTTCTTACACTCTCCACAAGAAATTTGCAGTCTTCTTTATAAAGTTTTCTAGAAGCTAATGGAACTCCCAGGTACTTTAGCAGGAAGACTACCTTCCTGGAAAGGCATAACCATAAGAATTCTGCACTTCACATCATCAGGAACATTACCAAAATAAGCTATACTCTTAGCCATGCTAGCATACAAACCAGAAGTAAGACTGAATTCATCCAAAGATCTTCTAAGGACAGAGGCAGAGTGCAAATCACCATGACAAAGCAACATAAGGTCAACAGCAAAACATAAATGAGTAATACCCATTTCCTTGCATCCCCAATGGTACTTGAACTTGCTTTCCAACTTAATTTGTCTTTTTACCATCAGATTAAAGGCTTCCATAATAAGAGTAAACAGATAAGGTGATATGGGATCACCTTGTCTTAATCCTCTTTTAGCTCTAAAGAAACCATAAGAATCTCCATTGACATTAACTGAGAAAGAAGCTGTAGATAGACAAACCATAATCCAGTGAACCATCTTCTTATGAAACCCAAATTGCTCAAGAGATACCTTCAAGAAGTCCCAAGAAACTGTGTCATAAGCTTTTTGGATATCCACCTTGAATGCACATCTTTTCACTTTCATCTTTTTCCAATTGTACCCATTCATAAGCTCTTGAATTAAAAGTATGTTGTCACTGATATGTCTCCCACCAATGAAAGCACCCTGGTTACTGTCCACTAGATCATTAAGAACATTCTTTATTCTGTTGGTAATCACCTTGCTAATGCATTTGTAAACAACCCCACAACAAGCAATAGGCCTATAGTCTGACACCTTCCTAGGATTCTTAGACTTAGGAACAAGGGAAATAATAGTAGTGTTTAATTCTCCTAACATCTTGCCACTTTGAAAGAACTCTTTAACAGCCTTGCATACATCATTCCCAACAATTTCCCAAGAAGCTTTAAAAAATTTAGAAGTAAAGCCATCAGGTCCAGGGGCTTTGTTATCTTCAATGTCAAACATAGCCAGCTTAATTTCATCATTTGAGATAGGACAAATCATCTTAAGAGCTTGATCATCAGAAATTCTTTTAGAGAACAACTCAACAGGGTCATCAATGGGGTATGTTTCACCCTCAACTCCAAAAATACTTTGAAAATGCTCCACAAACTTACCAGCCACCTCTGAACCAGCAAAACAAGTTCCATCATCATCAAAAATAGCGTCAATTCTGCTTCTACTTAGCCTACCTTTAATAGCATTATGAAAGTAAGCATTATTCTGGTCACCCTCTTTTAGCCACTCTATCTTTGACTTTTGCTTTAAGAATTTTTCCTCATCCATACAAGCACTTCTATAGGCATTATAGTACACCATTTCTTCCTCCCTAAGAGCATAACTATTTGGGAATTTATCTAACTCCACTTGAACTCTCTGCAACTCAACCTTCAGCTTTCTGACATTATCAAAAACATTCCCATTTGCATTGTTCAATTTCCTCATATGCTTCTTCATAAATCTAAGCCTTCTAGCCAGAATATACATATCAAACCCATCATTAGGAATAGCCCACTTTTCTTTAACAATCTTCAAAAAATCAGCCTTATCAGCCAAGAAATTCATGAATCTAAAGGGTTTAGGCTTGCTGGAAGTAATATCATTGATAGAGAGGAGAGCAGGGCTATGGTCAGAGATAAGAAAAGGGAGAAAATTAGCACTACTAGCTTTAAATTCCTCAAGAAAATGACAATTACCCATGATTCTATCCAGCTTCTTCAAAATACCCAACTCAGGGTTCTTCATTTTCTGAATCCATGTGAAAAACATCCCTGTCATAGGAATATCTTCCATTTCAAGAGCTTCAACAGAGTTTCTAAAATCTTGGACACCATAATTATTATTGATATTCCCCCTAGAGTACTCATCATCAAACAAAGTGATGTTAAAATCACCAAGCAACACCCAAGGGTAATTACCAGCTATACTATTATGATCTTCTAGGTTCCTCCAAAGATTCTGCCTAGTCTTCACATTATTCTCACCATATATGAAAGAAACATACATAGACTTACCATTAGCAATAACAGTAACCAAGAGGTGAATAACTTGATCACTTTTAGACAGCAAAGAAGTAGTGAAGATGTTAGGATCCCAGCCAACAATAATCCTACATCCTTTACTACTTTCCACACTGTTAGAAACCCAATTCCATCTACCCATAATACTATCACAGACTGAACTCACAGCTTTTTTGTTCAGTCTAGTTTCCACAATACCACACATACTAATACTATTGTTAATAATAAGATTTCTAACTTCATCTTGCTTAGAGGTTTCAGACATACCTCTAATGTTCCATGAAGCTAATTTGATCCCCATTAAACAGAAAAGGAAGTAGATGCAGCATCACCCTGCACCTGAGTCATGTTAGTATCCACCACATTAAAAACATTATTCTGAGTCATAAAGGCAGCATGAGCAGAGGTATCTTCAGCTACTTCATCAGTCATAGCATCACTACCACTGTTACCAACTTGCCCCTTGACATCACCATTCTTCAACTTATAATAATACCCCAACATATCATCAGTCCATTGCTCCTTAATACCATCATTTAAAGGCAGATTTAGGCTAAAAAATAGATCCACTTCAAGCAATTGTTTGAAAGAAGTGAGACCTTTGATTCTATCCAACTCTGCCCTGTACATTTCATCAAAAAGACCAGGTAGGGCAACATTACCATCTTGCCCAGTTTTACTTATTCTTTCAGCAACTACTTCTTTAGCTTTCCTGTTTGCAGTGGAACCAATATTCCTGTTACCTTCCACAATTTTCCTTTCTAAATCAAGAATCTTATTCTTAAGAACATCAATGTTATTACTAGGAACATTCCCACCCTCAACACTATTTCTCACTTCATGCTCTTCTACCATACTAACATCTTCATCAGCATCAAACAGAGTAGAGTACCTATTCTGAGTATGAACTTCTTGCTTCCCAACATTCTTCTTTTGAACATTCTCCTTATTATTAGCCTTATTCTTCTTTGCAACATTTTCAAAACCAGCATTCTCAGCACTATTTTTATTCACCATTGGGTCTTTTTGAGTGTCCACAGATTTTGAGCTCTCACCTTTTTGAACATTCTTATAACCACTTCTGCCAGTGAAGCCACCCCTTCCTCTAGCTGCATTACTTCTTGTATTGTAAGGGCCTCTATTGACAAATTGACTATTACCCTGATTGCTTGTATTACCATTACTAACCACTTTCTTGTAAGAGACAGTTCTCCATGTATCATTAGCATTCACTTCACTATTTGTTTTCTGAGCATTTTGAGCATTGATTTCATTCATCTTTGCAACCTCATCCTCAGTCAATTCCCTCTTAGTGCAAGCTTCAAAACTGTGCCCAAAAACCTTACAATGAGAGCACACAGGTGGACTCCAAGCATATTCAACCCCAAGACTCATAGACTTACCAAGACTTTTATAACAAACCTCAATACATCCAGGTAGACCCTTTGCAGCATCAACTTCTACTAGGACTCTAGCAAAAGTAGCTCTCCCAAAAGCATTCT
>LBNU01010326.1:38159-53519 GCA_014162995.1 Artemisia annua
AAACCAATTATCAAATGACGGGCCAGAAAGATTTTAGAGATTAACACCTGACGCCGTTAGGTGTTAGAAGTTGTAGGCCGTCAAGTTATAGCTAAAGAGTGACGGCCCAGAAGAGATTATAGAGTGACGGCGTCAGAAGTGGATCTAGGTCATCCGAGAAACCTAATGGCGGCGAGCTGACGGCGTCAGCCTCTATAACCTGACGCCGTCAGAATGTAAAATCTATATATAGTTTTCTAATTTTCATTCATTAAGTGTGGAACTTTGTGGAGAACTTGTGGCACCAAACCCTAGATGAATTTTCTGTACTTTTTAGGGTTTCCAACCCTTGAAACCCTCATGCTTAATTAAAGATAAGTCTTCACTTTAATTCAATCAATATGTCTATGTGTTGGTTGATTATCTCTTTTGCTTTTCTTTCAATTAACATGTGTAGCTAAATTCTCTTGTGTTTGCTTAAATCTAATGAAACCTAACTATTAATTATTGGTTAATTGATGTGTTGTTGTTTGTTGGGATGATTGTTCCATCAATGTTAGGCTCAAGAAAACTGGCTAACCTCCTTTAATGGTAACATGCTTGAACGTCTTAGGAAACATGTAGCTAAGGCATACTAGGCTATTAAGGTAGTATTTAACGCATGAGCCGCTATTTACAATCCCTATGGTTGTGCCGTGCATGGCATAGGAGGAGATAAGAGCTCATAGAATTGGAGTGATATGTATGCCACTCCATGAGTTATTAGGAATACACCCTTCATCCACACAAGTAACAGACATATCAATTAACCGGTAAAAGATAGTTAGGGAGTAATGAAGTCTAAGTAAACACACTTTTCTCCATATAGTTTTCACAACCAAATAGCTTAGATATTTTATTTTATTTGCAATTGTAGTTATCTTGGGTTAGTTGACTAGCAACTAATTCGGCCCACTCCTTATAAACCGAGATTTTACTTGCTTTCATAAAAACATAAAAAAATACAAAAAGAATCTTCCTTCACCCTTAGACCTATTAGAGTAGCCTTTCTATCCTAACGAACACTATTCCCTGTGAGAGAACGATCAATCCCCCGTACTTACCACTATCATATACTAAATCGGTCAGGTACACTGCCTGGTGGGGTTGTAAGCCTCTTGAGATCCCTCGAGAGGTAAAACCTGTTGTAAGGTTACAAAACCACGCATCAACTACAAAACTTGCACACAAAGTTGTAATAAATCTCTCCAAGACAAACAAGGTCACATGAACTTATTTCATGCATTGACTCAATGTGGAATGCTTCCAAACGTGTGTAAGAACCAAAGATGGTCAAACACATAAACTTTCCATAAATGCATATTGATGAGATGTGACACTTTCTTTTTAAAGAAGTAAAAACTATGTTATGTTTAAAAAGAAATGTAAAGTCTAGTTTATACAAGACTTAAAACTAATGTGATGATTTACTTATAAGCTAAAGTTTGTACTTTGTCATTAACAAAACGTAGCAAAGATCGTAAAATATAAATAACGTTTTTAGGCGATATTTGTATTAACAAAGTTCATCTGAGAACTTCCATTCAGTATTTAGGAGAACGTAATCTCTTTTTATCCCTTACACAGGATGAAACAATTCAGATGTCTCGTAATCCGGTGGAACAAGTTGTGCGAGATTGGTCTACTTAAGGATCCAACAATTGCAAAAAAATAACAATAGTAATAACAATAATAACGAACAATGATAGAATACGGAAAGTGAGGACATTTTGAGAAACAATGTCCCCAAAATAAGGGCCAATAAATGGGAGGAGCTCGTGGGAAAGCTTATGTGATGGGTGGTGAAATATAGTACCCAGTTTGTCAGTTCAAGATTGTACCAAGTCAAGAGTGTAACAAGTCTGTTAACTTGATAAATAGCTGATGATTGTAAGGATTTGTAATAACAAAAGTGATAACTTAAGAATGAAGTCAGGTAGTTCAAATGAGGTCTTAAGATTTTTGTTGGGTGGTAGAACACTGATGACTCTCGAGTTCGAGTTTATACTCATGTCACATTAGGTACAAATAAGCCCACTTATTTATAATTCATTATTTACATAGAGAGGCGTCCCAAACAATGTAAATAAAGAAATATAAACTTATGGTTCGGCGATTCACAATTTCTTTATCTGAATAAAAAGGCGTCCCAATCAATTCAAATAAGGATATTATAAATCTTCCTACTTAAGAGTTCCCGACACAACACTCATACTTAATCGATGAGTTACTACGTCGTAAGTGTTCTGATAGTATGGAATGAATGTTCACACTCATCATCCAAGACGGAGAGTAAAATAATCAGAGAAAGTCGACATAGCGTTCAAAATCGTTGATGAGTTCCTTGTTATTAAATAGTTTTCTCACAATGTTTAAGAAATACCATAGGGACCATTGTGAAACTCACAATGTCAGAAAATAAATAAGACTAATGTATGTCTCTCAATGTCTGAGAAATAGATAATACCATTATGTATCTCTCAATGTCTGAGAAATAGATATAAACAAGTCGTTTATCTCACAATGTCTGAGATATATGAATAAGCAAGTTGTGTATCTCACAATGTTTGAAAAGTAAACGAGACCATTGTGTAACTCACAATGTCATAATAGTGAATGAGACCATTGTAATCACATACATTGTCTGAAAAGTAATTAAGACCATTGTATACTTACAATGTCATAATAGTGAATGAGACCATTGTAATCACATAGAATGTCTTGAAAAGGTTACATAGATCAGACGAATGTAAGAGTAGGCATGGCACACGGAATGTGAAAGACAATAATGAGTGTTACTGGTTAAAATGTAAAATGTAGTTATAGTCTAGGTTCAAATGCAACCTGGTTCTCTATAACTCATACTCTGATACCAATCTGTAACACCCCCAAAGAATATCGTAGCGGAAGATAGTGTCACTGGGGTATTACTTCATAGCACAAAGTACAAGTTATAGAAAACGACTCTAAACGAGACGTTTTGAAATAAACTATTATTTGATACAAATATCAGAGTTTACANTGAATAAAAAGGCGTCCCAATCAATTCAAATAAGGATATTATAAATCTTCCTACTTAAGAGTTCCCGACACAACACTCATACTTAATCGATGAGTTACTACGTCGTAAGTGTTCTGATAGTATGGAATGAATGTTCACACTCATCATCCAAGACGGAGAGTAAAATAATCAGAGAAAGTCGACATAGCGTTCAAAATCGTTGATGAGTTCCTTGTTATTAAATAGTTTTCTCACAATGTTTAAGAAATACCATAGGGACCATTGTGAAACTCACAATGTCAGAAAATAAATAAGACTAATGTATGTCTCTCAATGTCTGAGAAATAGATAATACCATTATGTATCTCTCAATGTCTGAGAAATAGATATAAACAAGTCGTTTATCTCACAATGTCTGAGATATATGAATAAGCAAGTTGTGTATCTCACAATGTTTGAAAAGTAAACGAGACCATTGTGTAACTCACAATGTCATAATAGTGAATGAGACCATTGTAATCACATACATTGTCTGAAAAGTAATTAAGACCATTGTATACTTACAATGTCATAATAGTGAATGAGACCATTGTAATCACATAGAATGTCTTGAAAAGGTTACATAGATCAGACGAATGTAAGAGTAGGCATGGCACACGGAATGTGAAAGACAATAATGAGTGTTACTGGTTAAAATGTAAAATGTAGTTATAGTCTAGGTTCAAATGCAACCTGGTTCTCTATAACTCATACTCTGATACCAATCTGTAACACCCCCAAAGAATATCGTAGCGGAAGATAGTGTCACTGGGGTATTACTTCATAGCACAAAGTACAAGTTATAGAAAACGACTCTAAACGAGACGTTTTGAAATAAACTATTATTTGATACAAATATCAGAGTTTACAAAGAGGTCCTATAAGTTTACAAAATGTAGAATATTAAAGTTGTAAAGTTTTACGAATGATAATATATGTATTGTCTTCAAAATGTTTTCCGTGCGCCTTCACATGCCAGCTAATTCCTTTTGAACCTGAGATAAACATGCTAAAAAGTCAACACAAAGGTTGAGTGAATTCATAGGTTTGTAAACAGTAGTGGACAATTAGTTATCAGAGTTGTAGTGATAATTGCAATGAATACAATCATCGGGTAAGTATATTATTGCATCTAAGCTCATGGAATGCAAACTGATGGTATATATCAACAATGATATATAGAATAATAATGGCCCCATGTAGGTACTTTCCATATACCTAGAGTTACAAATTTAGTACGTTTGGTTACTTATCCAGCTAACACAAACGGGACTCGTCAATCCCGATTTGCCTATCTACTATATCAGCGTTCACTCGCAAGTGATTAATGGTCCATGATGTGGGGGACTTGTGGCATAGGGAACTTAGACACAAGCAATAATATATATTCAGGGAAGCATTCAGTTTAAAAGTAATTATCCATAGTAAAAACAGTAGCATGTGTCTCCCCCAAAGAGTTTATATATCAGTTAAACAAAAGTAGGGGCTATGAACTCACCATAGTAATCAGTAGTAGTTTATAACAACATATAGTGTATGTCGAGACCACGATCTATAACAATGACCTACGAGAGTATAATGATCGTGTCTTAATATATGTACGATAAGAGTGTACAAATATATGTAAAGTCATTGACTTGATTATGATGTTGTACATATGTCTTATGTTGTGGAAATGAGTAAAGCATCCTTAAAATGTGGTTTGACTATTAGCCTTTTATAAATAACTTCGTACTACCGTTCGGGCTATCAAAATCTAGAGGTCATGTAGTGAACGTATGAGGAGCCAGGACACTTTAATACGTAAATCTACAACTCGTCGATACGACACCCCGAAGAGGCCTCTTATGATTATGAAATTCCCTAGTGTTGTAGTACTTATCGTTTATAAGAAAAAGTAATTGACGAGAAAAATGTTGTATAAAAGCATTTGTCGTGTTTCGTCAAAGACTATTGGTTGAACTAGTGTGGTGTCGTGAAATGATTTAGTGTAACATTAGTCAAGTGTAAAAGTTACTAATTCGATATTTAAGTGTATTGTGATGAAATGATATTTGTAATTAAGTTAACGGCAATTTATAATACTTGCTGTGTAAAGTGTTCAAAATGATTTTTATATACCATATTAGATAATAAAATCTCGCTGATCAAATACGAGTTGAGACTTTTTGAAAATAGTGTACATGATGTGTCGTTGTATAGGTGTTTATTCCTTATCAAGTTTTAAATTTATATTTTGCCGACTTAACCTATAACAACACTAACGGGCAGTGTACCCGATCAATGTAGCCTAGTTGGTAAGTAGGGTGTCGATCACTAAGAGTGAGATTTCTAATATACTAATTCTAAATGTATTCAACTCTCCTAAACTAACATAAAGGGGGGTTCAGCCTGAGAGACTGGCACGGGTTTGGTTTTATACTAAACTAACTAAGATAAACAAACAATAGAAGATACTAAAGATAAGAAGAGTGTGTTAACCAAGTTTCATATATGATTAAGCTTTAATAAGTTTCAAAGACCTGTAGAGATTGGTGCTCAAGACTAGGCGCGGTCAATCCTACCTCTTGTATACCTACTTCCTCTTGTATACTTAGAGTCTAGATGCCAATTAATCGGAATCCGCATAAAGCTGCTTAATAATTACTGAGTTTATGTTTAATAGCTTGTCACTTGTTTTATTGCTAGTTCTATATGAAGTGTATATTAATTAAACCTTTCTCGTTGGTTTCATTATATCGGCGAGTAAACCCTTAATGATTACTTATGACTATCCTATTTATCCAAAGACATCAGATTAAATAGGCGAGGAAGGGGTATGGCAGCCCAAGCAGTGCTCAGCTAGACACAGAGGTTATCAAAGCACTAATATAAATTCACCAAAGACATCAAACATATAGACTTTAATTGATGGGAAAGCAATTTTAAGGCGGGCATATGATCTTGCGTACTCACATACTACCGGCCATCTATCCTGATGAATTAAAGCTTACTATTACAATAAAGCAAAACTATTTAACATAAGTAATTAAAACGAAGACTGAGCAACCAATCGAATTAGAAACACATCATAACATCAAATAATCATAAACTTGGCTAACACATAAGGGTGTTAGCCCATAATCTCTATAACAAAGTACAAAATCATAATCAAGATGAATATAGAATGAAACATAGTGAATACGATACACTAACCGAATGATTAAGTAATATAACAATGATTAGAGATGCTCCTCAAGGGTAATTAGGTCTTCTAGGTTGATCTTCTTCTGTTTGGAGGGGTTTTGATCGTCTGGGAATGACCCTAAGGGTTCCCAAGGATACCCTATAATTCGTGAATGAGCCCGGTATTTATAGATTCTGAAATCGGGATCGATACGGCGCATCTAGAGAGTTAGATGCACCGCATCTATAAGTAAATGTAGCCTCCAAGTCTGAAACTGACAAGATATGGCGTATCTAGAATTCTGATATGGAGCATCAGCCAATATGGCGCATCTAAAGACCTGATGCGCTGCATCTCCTTCAGAAACGGGTAGATCTCCTTTTTCTCTTTCCGTGGCCGCTTGAATCAACTAAAACGGAGTCCGGATGAAGATTTTACGGCCAAAATACGAAAGCATCTACAAGTGTCGACTTGTAATCTTTAACTTCATTATAGGCTTCTAAACTTCACTTGATTTCTTGGTAAGGATTGCATATGGCCAATACGGCGCATCGGATTGGTCCGATGCGGTGTATCAAGGTAACTTCGCTTGGGTTCCAAGATTATTAAATTCCAGAATATTCGTACACCGCCTTTAGATGTGGCATATATTGATTTTGTATGCGGCGCATGTCCTTCAGTATCTTGGATTGTATTTGGTGAATTCTTGATAGTGATACGTCGTATGTCAGAAGCATAATGCGGCGTATCTAGAGTATGACGAGCTTGATATTCTTCGTTGACCAAAGTTTCATATGTGGCGCATGATAGAATTACATGCGTCGCATTCTTCAAAGTCAGGCAATGGTCTTTGAATTCATCTAAGTATGATATTGCGGCGTATCTGTTGAGAGAGATATGGCGCATCTTCTAGATTTTAGTAGACTTTTGACATCTTGCTAGTTTTGCTCCATAATTAGTCCAAAATAGCCAAGTTTCACCTATTACCTGTTTTTACCTGAGAATCACTAAAGTAAACATTAAAGCACCGATTCTCATACATAATAAAGTAAAACAAGTCAAATAAATAGGATAAATGATGATGATAAAATGTACTTATTTGAGTTCATCAATACATATAATCAATAAGTGATATGGTCAATTTCACAATTTGTTGAGATCGGGAAAAGGGTTCAATCTAATGAACAAGTCTCAAAAACGAGTTTCGGGTCATCAAACCCAAGCTAGCCGTATGGCTAGACTATGGTTAAACGACCTTGAGACAACAACCAAGGCCATATCCATGGCTATGTATCGGATAGAAGGCCTTGAGACAACATCCTTGGCTTAGTCTTGGCTGTGTCTCGGCCTCAAGAGGTCAAAACGCCACAAAGACACTTTCTTTAGCCATGGTTGTTTTTCGGTCTAAACAGGTTCAGTTGGATTTTCCTGTTTACAGCCATCGTTTCTCACTTTTAGGCTAAACTGTTCGCGACATCTGCTGTAAAACATCTATCTGAACAACTTTCGTGTTTTACACTTTCGCTGGTTCGGACCAGAAAAGGGTCGAAATCGTGATTTATGAATCACATCAGAAGACTATTTGTTCCAGCACCAATTTTCTTCTAGTAGTCTTTACTTACGCATAACTTTTTAACCACAAGCTCATTTAACATGATCCAAAAGCTCAAGTTGTAGTTTTAACATCTTCCATCTGTTTCTCAAACTTGTCAATGTCCTAGGTTCATGATTTTGTGTCAACACTTAACAAAATTACTAGTTACACACTAGTTGTTTCAAACTAGTTATACCTCAAAGATGTTTCTAATGTGTTTTACTCATCCTTTAAGTTATGTACAACATCAATCAAGTCACATAACATATAAAACTTGTACAAGATATATAACATATCAAAAGGAAAGAAAAACATTTATCTAAGTATAGTCTTTGACTCCTCCCAAACAGTCAACTAAGTCAACCAAGGGTTCCTGGTCAACTAAGTCAGGCTATGAGAGAGAAAGTGATCAATTTATGATCCGGTGTAAGCACGTTGTATTCCCGGGTCGTTATATCCCGACGAGATTAAAATTGTATTTTTGAAAACGTTTTTAGAATGAGTGATCAGGAATAGTAACCACAAAGAGATTTGGATTGATTTTTACACTAATGATTGCTTGAAATGATAATGATTGTCATAATTGTTTGTGTCTTAATGTTAATTAGGATTTTTGGATTTACGCACGACCTTTTCACCTTTATACGTTTTAATTTGATGTCCCCCACTTTTACGTTGAAAATGTTTGAATTTTACTTTTCTTTTAATTTAATTTTTCTTTTAATAAAAAAACTAATAAAATAATAAAAAATAATCAATTTTTGATAAATTTATGAATTTTTGATAAATTTATACACTAAAATCACCAAAATACCAAATAATCCTAAGAAAAATGCAAAATTAATTTTAAAAATTCTAAAATAACCTAAAATAATTTTAAAACTAAAATTATATTTTTTTGTCTTTTTGTGAATTTTCTATTAATTAATTACCAATTAAATCTAATTAACTAGTTTAATTTATGAAAAATAGAAAAATAACTTGGAAAATTATGAAAATTTCTAGAAAACTAAATTATTGCTACAGGAACCTAGGAAAATTATAAAAACTTGATTTAAACTATTATTTAATTATTTATCTAATTACTAAGTTAATTATTACTAAATTACTAATTTAACTAATTTAATTTAAGAAAAATAGAAAATGAATAGTGTAAATTATGAAAAATTTCCTAAAATTATTTTATAACTTATAAAACCTAGGAAAATTATAAAAACCTACTGTTGTTAATTAAAATCTAATAAAACTATTTAATTACTAATATTACCTAATTATTATTTAATCTATTATTAATTATTAAAAATACTAAATGAAAAGAGAAAAATCTGAAAAATTACTAAAAATACTACAAGTGATCAAGAACTTATGAAAATTATAAAAATGAAAATTACTTTTTGGAAAAGCTGAGCAATAAGCCAAATGGCTTAAATAGAAGCTATCACTATTTTTATTTGATGTTATTGTGAATTTTCTTTTACAAACCTATTTTAATACTGAAAATATGCAACTTTTGTAAAAACACAACTTTTGGTTCTCAAAAATAAGCACTATGGAGTGCTTAATGGCTTATCAGTTTGACTTTGGTCAAACAAGCTTTGCAAAAGCTTGAAATAAGCAACACAGTGAACACAAATGATAAAATGAGTTACAAACCACCTAAGTGAGCCTAAATGAGTAGTTGTCTTGTGAAGAGAAGTAGTTGTGTTGTGATTATTGTAAGTAGTTTAGATAGTGCTAGTTGTGAATAGGAGATAGGTAGTGAAGAAGAATAAGTAGTTGTGTTGTGAAGAGAAGTAGTTGTGTTGTGAAGAAAAGAAGGTGTGTTGTGAAGAAGAAGTCGTGTTGTGAAGAAGAAGAGAAGTTGTGTTGTGTTGTGAGATTGGTTCTAGCTACTATTAGGACCCGACATTTAGCTTTGTGTCGTTAAGCCGGTGTAAGCAACGTTGTGTAAGGTTTTCTCCGCCATAAGGGAGCTTGTTGACATAGTGAAGAAAACTCCCGAGTTAAGTGCTCGGGGAGTGGAGTAGGACGAAGAGAAGATTCGTAGCCGAACCACTATAAATCCTTTGTCTCACGATGCCATTTTTCCAACTATATCTTTTTACTTAGTTACTCACTTTCATATTTGTCATATCATATACTCGTTGATATCATTGGTTATAATTGTGCAAGTTTCTTGGTGACACATAAAGTTCGAATTGGTGTTTTCATAAACAAAGTTTTTGTAAATTAAAAAGACGTAAAACTTTTCAACCCCCCCTTCTAGTTTTCCACAGGTCAGTGTACACTGACTCAGTGTACAAGGTTGAATGGGACAAACAAGATGGGACTAGCACACCTACTAAATAAGCTGAAAAGCTCAAAAATAATCCTTAGACCTTGAAGTCTGGCTAGTTGGCTTTCTAATAAGCCAAAAATCCAAAGGTGGGTCCCACTAATAAGCCTTGTGCAACCTTGGGAATTTGGGTGAAAATCTGTGCACAGGAGAGCTTTATGAAAAACAGCTAAACAAAAGATAGCAAATAAGCAGTTTAACCTAAGATATAAAATTTAATAAAAATACCCTAAGAAAGATTAGCAACCACACTAAGTTTTCTAAAAAGCACAGAGTCTAATTCCTATTATTGAAGCCTAGAGAAAATTGTCCATTTTATTCAAAAACTTTTGTCTGTGAGATTTTGACTTTTTGATTTTTGCAAAATGTTGACTTTTGTGAGATTTGATCTAGATTTATGGACTGAAAATGATGAAATGAGCTACAATAAAANAACTACAATTTAAAACTACACACAGTCTTCTCTTCATCTTCTTCCTTTTATAAGGGCTTCTAGAGTCTTGTGGGGTCCTTCTGAGCATTTCCCAACACAATTTGAGCCATTGGATGAGGAGAATTGATCTTGGCCGTTCAAAAGGATTTGGCGCCAAAAATGGATAAGACCAAATTGGACTGTTATAGCAACTGGGGGTGGCAGCATTTAATGCTGAGGTGAAGGGAGGGGGATAGTGGTTTGGACGGTAGGATGTGATGGTGGTGGTGGATGTGGACCATGTCTGCAAGTGGGGTGAAGGAGGTGGGAGGGAAGGAGATGGGTCAAACAAAAGTTTGACCCCGTTTTATTTGTAAATAGGGTGAAAAGGGCTAAGGGTTTTTGGGCTTGGTATGTTGGGCCAAGGAAAAAGGGTTGGGGTAATGGGTTTGTGTTTGTGTTTTGTTTTTGGATTGGACTTATGGGTTTATAATTATAAAGATTAGGTCCGTTTGGTTTGTAAGGTTTAAAAGCCCAAGGACTAAAAGTGTAAATCCTGAATTTTTTAAGGGCTGATCTTGATATTATTCCAAACTTATCAAAGGGGTCATTCTTGCCAAGGATAAATAGTATGAGGACCTTTGTTAACTTTTTCCACTTTTCTGAATATCCAGGGACTAAAACTGCCAAGCTTCCAAACTTGAGGGACCTTTCTTGTAATTTTCCAAAATTTTACCACAAGGACCAATTGTGCCATTTATGAATAGTACAAGGTTTACTTTTGATTTTTCACTTTTTTAATTAACCAAGGACCATTTTTGACATTTTTCAAACTTGGGGGACCAAATATGTAAATTTGTGATTTTTGATATTCAAAGGACTTGTTTTGACAACTTGTGAATCCCCAAGGACCTTTTATGATATTTTGCATGATTTGAAATAACCAGGGACTAGATTTGACAAGTTTTGAAAGTTGAGGGACTGAAACTGCTAATTGTGCAAACTTTGTTCGTTTTCCATTTGTTTTCAAACATTTTGCATCTAAAACATATAAAACACAACCCTGGGATATTTTCACTATTTTGATGCATATTTGGGTGTTTTTGGATGTTTTGGCAGTATAGATGAGACAAAAATGATGAGTATTTACACACTCATCAATCCCCCACACTAAAATATTGCTAGTCCCTAGCAATATTTTGTGAAAACTTAATGGATTTGATGTCTCTTTACCAAAAGCCATTACTTCTGGAGTAGCCAAATGTTTCAGTTTAAGTAAGAACCATGGTACACTGATAACCATATGATTTTGAGCAAACCACCAGCTGTAAACGGATTTGATTTGTCTTTACCAGGAGCCGTTTGCTCCTGGACTAGCCAACTCTTCACGATTTAAGATATTGTGAGCTGAGTACCATGCAATTTTTGGCAAACTGCAAGCCATCAACGGATTTGAGATATCTTTACCGGGAGTCGTTTGCTCTCGGATTAGCCAGACCTTTTGTGGATAAGACATGGTGGACTGATAACCATTTGTCGTGTTAGTGCAAAGCACTCACACCAAAAGAAAAAAATTTTTGGCCAAAATGGGGGAATTAAGGCATTTTAGATGGAAAAAACGTGATCAAATTCGCCAGAAATTCCCCCCCAACACTAGAATTGAATATTGTCCTCAATATTCAAAGTCCCGGCCATTATGCCGATACCTTGAGATGTAAAACGTTTAGATTGAGGCAAGTGTGGGAACCATGGAAAATTAAGCTTCTTAAATAGAAGCTATCACTTCTTTTAAAGTGATGATGATGATTTTTTTTTTGAAAGATATGTACATGCAGGGGCCATCTCCCCCACACTAGTTTGGTAGAAAGTAGAAAGAAGTCAGAAACACGGGTGAAAACCCGTGGCATGCTAATTTTTGATCACCGAGTCACTAGCTTGACTCGATCCCTGCATTCATTGGTTCATGGGGAAAGTTTGGACATCCGGGACAACCATGGGTGGTATGTCCCCTCCAAAATTGTGCTTCAATCTGTGACCGTTCACTTTGAAATTTGGTCCGTCCGTTTGAGATAATTCGACGGTACCATATGGATAAACTTTAGTCACAGTGAAAGGGCCAGACCAACGGGTTTTGAATTTGCCCGAGAAAATCTTCAATCTGGAATTGAAAAGAAGGACTCTATCACCAACGTTGAAAACGCGGTTTTTGATTTTGGAGTAATGAATCTTCTTTGTCTTTTCCTTGAAAATCAAAGAGTTCTCGTATGCCTGATCCCGAAGTTCATTTAGTTCATTCAGCTGAACTTTACGGTGATCACCCGCTGTCTGATGATCGAAGTTAGAATGTTTCAAGGCCCAGTAGGCTTTGTGCTCAAGCTCGATCGGTAGATGACACGCCTTTCCGTATACAAGCTTATAAGGAGTACACCCGATGGGTGTTTTGTATGCTGTACGGAAGGCCCAGAGTGCATCATCCAGTTTATCCGACCAGGAGGCACGGTTTTCTCCTACTGTCCGTTCCAGAATCCGCTTAATACCACGGTTGGAAACCTCCACTTGCCCATTAGTTTGGGGGTGATACGCGGTGGAAAGACGGTGAGTAACACCGTATTTTAACATGACTTTTGCGAATTGATCATTGCAAAAGTGTGTACCGCGATCACTGATGATGGCACGTGGAGTACCGAACCGAGCAAAAAGAGATTTCAAAAATTTCACAACAACTCGGGCATCGTTGGTGGGTAAAGCTTTTGCCTTAACCCATTTTGACAAGTAGTCAATAGCCACGAGTATGTATTTGTTTCCTCGAGATGATGGAAATGGCCCCATGAAGTCAATGCCCCAGACATCAAAGATTTCACAGACTTGGATGGCGTTTTGAGGCATCTCATTTGTCTTTGAAATATTCCCGTGACGCTGACAAGCGTCACAAGCTTTGACTAAGTCATGAGCATCTTTGTAGATTGTGGGCCAGTAGAAACTGGAATCAAACATCTTTTTGGCGGTGTAATTCGGACTATGATGTCCCCCCGTGGGTCCATCATGACAAGCTTTAAGAATATCCATAGCTTCTTGGCCATGGACACACCGCCTGATGACTTGATCGGCACAGATTTTGAACAAGAAGGGGTCGTCCCAGAAGTAATGTTTGACGTCTTTAAAGAATTTGTTTTTCTGTTGGGACGTCATCCCCTTCACAACAAAGTTACCCGCATGGTAGTTTGCTAAGTCGGCAAACCATGGGGTAGTAGAGTCACCACGAAAAGAAACCGCATTGAGTGTTTCAAGAGGAAATGTTTCATTTATTTCCTTTTTCTCGAACACATCCTGGTGAGGGTTTTCTAATCGGGATAAATGATCAGCTGCTAGGTTTCAGCTCCTTTTTTATCACAAATGATGATATCAAATTCTTGCAGGAGGAGAACCCATCGGAGTAATCTCGGCTTTGCATCTTGTTTGGCAAAGAGATATTTCAGGGCCGAATGATCCGTATACACTATGCATTTGGTCAGGATTAAGTAAAGCCGAAAATTTTCAAATGCATACACCACGGCTAATAACTCTTTTTCCGTTGTGGTGNCGGCTTTGCATCTTGTTTAGCAAAGAGATACTTCAGAGCCTAGTGGTCCGTATACACTATGCTTTTGGTTAAGATTAAGTAAGGCCGAAACTTCTCAAAAGCATACACCATGGCTAATAATTCTTTTTCCGTTGTGGTGTAATGAGTCTGAGCCTCATTCATAGTTTTACTGGCATAGTGTATAGGCTGAAAGTGTTTGGTTTTTCGTTGCCCTAAGACCGCGCCTAAAGCAAAATCACTTGCATCGCACATGAGTTCAAAAGGTAAGTCTCAATCGGGGGCAACTAAGATGGGTGCTTCCGTGAGCTTTTTCTTGAGAGTTTGAAAAGCTTCGATGCACTTGGGAGAAAAGATGAAAGGAGCATCTTTTTCAAGAAGATGAGTCATTGGCCGGGCGATTTTAGAGAAATCTTGTATGAATCGACGATAGAATCCGGCATGACCAAGGAAACTCCTAACACCTTTGACGGTGGTGGGATGAGGCAATTTAGCAATGACATCGACTTTGGCTCTGTCAACCTCAATCCCGCTTTTGGAAATCTTATGCCCGAGGACAATGCCCTCTTTGACCATAAAGTGACTCTTCTCCTAATTTAGACATAGATTGGTGTCTTCACACCTTTTGAGCATTTTTTCTAAATGGGAGAGACACGATTGGAAAGAATCCCCAATGACCGAGAAATCATCCATAAAGACCTCCATAGTTTTCCCGATCATGTCGTGGAAAATGGCCATCATACACCGTTGGAACGTGCCTAGAGCATTGCATAAGCCAAAAGGCAAACGTCTGTAGGCAAAAGTTCCGTAGGGGCATGTAAAGGTAGTCTTTTCTTGATCCTGCGGATCAATGGGAATCTGAAAGTAACCTGAGAAACCGTCTAGGAAACAATAGTACTCGTTTCCCGCTAATCTCTCGAGCATCTGGTCCATGAAGGCACTAGGCCAAAAATGACCTTTCGTCACACATGGTCGTTTTTGAACGGTCACACTGTGACATTTTTACGTGACTAAAGGTACCAGCATTAAATAAATAGCCACACTTGATCCGATTTGTGTGACCATTTCGTAAAATATTTGTCACGCATTTTTGTATATATGTGACTAGAGGGTAACTGGTAAATATTTTTCCATCATTTAGTCATGTTTAATTTGGGACGTGTGACCGATGCAAATCAGCTCGAAACATTAGTCACGCTATAGATATACATATGTGAC
>LBNU01010326.1:60560-79144 GCA_014162995.1 Artemisia annua
GGAATAAGGTAAAATATGAACAAATAAAAACTAGAAGGGGTGAAAATGAAACTTTTACAAACTTGAATTTAAAAGAAAATTAAATTAAAAAGAAAATTATTTTTTTGATTATTTTAATGTTTAATATTAATTAAAAACTATTTAATTACTTATAAAACTATTTAAATTAAACTAAATATAATATAATAATAAATAAAACTAAGAAAATGAAAATTTATTTTTAAAAACTCTAAAATAACTTAAAAATGTTATAAAAACTAAAATTATGTCTTTTTGTCTTTTTCTGAATTTAATATTAATTAATTACTAATTAAACTAATTAAACTAGTTAAACTAATTTAAATTACTAATAATACTAAAAGTGACTTAGAAAATTAGGAAATATTTTATAAAACTAATTAACTAATACAGGAACCTTAAAAAATTATAAAAAGTTTATAAAAACTATTATTACACTATTTTATTAATTATTTACTTAATTACCAATTAAAAACTTTTTAAACTAATTTAATTAAAATAAATAGAAAATGAACAGTAATAATTATGAAAATATTTTCTAAAAATACTAAATAATTAATAAGACCTAGGAAAAATATAAAAATAAACCAGAGGTTAAAAATCAACAGAAATGGATTTTCTTTTTGATTTTTTAATTAAATATAATTAAAATAATATTAATTATTATAAATACTAAATGAAAAGATAAAAATCTAAGAAAATTACTGGAAATATTACAAGATGTAAGGAAATTATGAAAAATATAAAATGAAATTGCTTTTTGAAAAAGTTGAGCAATAAGCCAAATGGCTTAAATAAAAGCTATCACTTTCTTAAAAGTGATGATTTTTTGATTTTTCTTTTTGAGAACTAATTATACACTGAAAACAAACAACTTTTATGAAAACACTTTTTGTGTAACTCAAAATTAAGCAGTGTGCAAGGAAATAAGCTCAACAGTGAGATTTTAAAAGTGAAAAAGCAAACAATAAGCTAAGGATGCTGAACCAAGGAAAGAACAAGCTACAAACAAACCAAGTACAATGGAAACAAGCTAAATTATGCAAAGAAACACACTGAGAGGCTTGAGTGAGCAAATAAGCAAATCCAAAATCTCCCAGAACAAATCAAGACCCTAGGGCTTTTGCAGACCTAGTTTAAGCTAGGGGCAAAGGTCCTTGAGCCAAAAATGAGCTTGGATCCTAGAAGCTAGTACTACTAACTCCTTAGAAATCCAAATGTCAAGGCAAAAGACCAACTGACTAGCTCACAATGAGCTTGTGAAACTCACTGTGAGGCCTGGCTAGGTACAAAGTGAGATGGAAATAAGCAGTTACAATAATAGGTACAAGAGATCAAATTAAGGTTAACACAGGCAAAAGCAAACTCAAGCAACCTAAATAAACTAAAAACAACCAACTGAGTATCCTAGGATTAAGCTTATGCAAAGAAATCAAAAAGCTCAAGTCTATACTGATAGATCAGCATACACAGTGGCAAAGGGCAACAAAAAGGGTAAAAATAAGCACTCAAGATAAACACTATAGTACAAACAAAGTGTACATGTAACATGACAACATAGTAGGCTATCCAAAGAAACAAATATCATGTAAAAAGGTTAACTAACCAACAAGTTAAGGTCAAAAGAAAAATGGGCCAAACTGTGGAGCAGGGGAAGTCAAAGCTCAAATGGGTCACTTTGAGACCAAATTATTATGATTGAATGATGTTCAAAGTGAAATTTTCTTTTTGACTGTGATTCACAAGCAGCAAATCTCCATAGAAAAACAAATTTGATGAAATTCCACCCACTAAGGAATCCTTGGGCTTACAAAATGTTTTGGTTCATTTTCCTGACCATAAAAACTTTTGACTTTTTAAATTTTCTAAAGGGTTGACTAAGTTGAACTTCTAATGATCCTAAGTGATTATTAATGATGTAATAAGGTGAGATATGAGTGAATTGAGCTATGCTAACTACTTATGCAGCTATTGGACTGATCATGCAACCTAAATCACTCATAGTTAACTTTGAATATGTGATCACAGTTGGTTTAGACTTTTTTCAAATGACCACTTGGTTTTATTGTTTTGCTGAGCTAAATGAGTCTAATAAAACTTGGTACAATCAACTTTTACCACAGAAACATACAAGAGTTCACACAAATAAGCAGAACCAAACACGCCTTAATTAGGCTGTTTCACTAATTTTTTGAGTTTTAGACTTAATCTAACCAAACTAATGATCAACCTATATTACTTAACTGTATTAAAGATTAGATGAACAACAAAATTAAGCAAAGAACACTAGAACACTAAAATGAGCTAGAATCAAAAGAAATGGGCTTACAAATGCCTTCCAAGCTATTTAGCCAAGAACCAAGAACCACAAACCCTTCCTATAGAACCTCCACAGGTTCACTAACCTACAGCCATCCATGATTCACTGTGCTCCAGCTTGATCACCATCTTCATTGAGATTTTTGATTTTTCTCTTTATTTTTCTTATTTTTTTTTGTATTTTTGATTTTTTTTTATCTCACACTGATTTTTAAGGTTTCTAAAAGCTTTTCAGAAGCTTTCTAGGAGCTTAAGTGATCTTACTTGTCCATGATAACAGCTAGAAACAACAATCAAGTTATTTGAGATTTTTGAAATAAAAGTAAACTGCATAAACTAAGATAAGCACTGAAACTTGAAATTGATTGATGAAAAAGTTTTAGGATACAATAGAAACACTGATTACATTAATTGAAAGCTCACAATTACACTAGAATATGAAAATTTTACAATTTGATATACATAAACTAAAATTACACTACTACTACTTCTTCCTTGCTTCTTCTCTATTTATAGCCATCATTTAGGGTTCCTGGAAGCCTTCTGAGTCTTTCCCACTTGGAATTTGGGCCATTGGATTAGCAACTTTCAATCTAGGCCGTTGGTGAGTTTTGGCGCCAAAAGAAAACAGAGCAAATTGCTCTGTTATGTACCAATTGGGGGGTGGTGCATTTAATGTTGTTGCCCTGTTAGGTAAGTAGTGGAAGGGGCGGTGGGATGTGATGGAGAAGGTGGGGGTGTGAGGTGATGGTTCTGCAAGTGGTGTAGGGGAGGGAAGAAGAAGGTTTGACCTTCGGTCAAACATGGGGGACGGGAAAGGGTTTTTATTAGTAAAAGGGTTATTGGGCTTAGGTTTGTTGGGCCAGGGTAAAGGAAAGGGCCAAGGGGTGTTGGGGTTAAGGGTTTGGACTGGTTTGGGATTTTTGGATTTATGGGGCTTGGGTAATAAGTTATAATGGATCCGTTTGGTTTGGTAATTTTCACAAGGACTATTTATGTAATTTCTGGATTTTTGAAGGTTGGGTTTGACAACTTTCCAAAAGTACTTGCAAGGGTAAAACTTGCCAAGGTTCAATAGTGTAAGGACCATAGTTGACTTTTCCATTTTTTGAATCTTCCAGGGACCATTTCTGCCAATTGTGAAACTTCAGGGACCAAACTTGTAATTTCACCAAACATTTTACCCAATGATTATTTTTGCCAAAGTTTCATAATACAAGGACCATAATTGTAATTTTCTAAAAGATTTTAATCCCAGGGGCTATTTTTGACACTTTTGCAAAGTTCAAGGACTAAACTTGTAAACTTTTGAAACTTTTCATCAAAGGCTAATTATGACAACTTGTGATTTTCTAAGGACTTTGGTTGACTTTTCTTTCAAAATTAATGCTTAGGGACTAGATTTGACAAGTGTTGAAAGTTGAGGGACTGAAACTGCCAATTGTGCAAACTTTGTTCGCTTCTCATTTGTTTTCAAACATTTTGCATCTAAAACATATAAAACACAACCCTGGGATATTTTCAGTATTTTGATGCATATTTGGTTGTTTTTGGATGTTTTAGAAGTTCAGATGAGACAAAAATGATGAGTATTTACACACTCATCATCTGCAAGCATAGAAGTTTTATGCTCACTCAAAGGAAAGGGTTCTATGGTTTGTTTAGCCTTTTGACAAATTTTACAAACTTCCACATTATTTTTATTATCAAACTTAAGATCTTTGTTTAAAACTTTTAGGACTTGGTCAGAGGGATGACCAAGCCTGCAATGCCACAAGTGTTTAGATAAGAAACAATTGGACTTAAAATTCTTAACAGTTAAGTCACTACCTTGATTTCCATCAAAATAATATAACCCATCCTTTTGTTTACCAATCCCCAGAACATTCATTCCCTTCAAATCCTGAGGTAACACATAGCACTTAGACTCATCAAAAGCAATAACAAATTTGCTGTCTCTAGCAACCTTATGAACAGACATAAGACTCACACAGTATTCAGGAACAACAAGCACATCATACAGAGTTAAGTTTTTGGTTAGAACCATATTTCCAACCTTTGTAATCAAAGCCTCAGTTCCATTAGGATGTGAGACTTTAATTCCAAGGTTGGAAATATCTAGAACATTAACCAAAAACTTATCACTGTATGTTAAATGCTGATTAGCACCAGAGTCAACAATAATGCCTGTTGCAACAGGTGCAGTCCTGGCCTTACTATTGTTACAAAAAAATCTTTGGAAATTTTGGTTAAAGAACTTGCTGTTGTTTAAGACTATACCTGCCATATTAGCATGTACCCCTTTGCCCTTTTCATCATCATTAACAGAAGTGTCTTTGGTAAGAGATAAAAGTTTAGAAATCTGATCATCTGAGAGGTTTGAAAGAGAGCTAGATCCAACAGAGTTGTTATTAATAAACTTTTTGTTAAAATTTTGAGTGTCCTTGTTAGAAAAATTTCTAGTATTGTTGTTTCTTTTTTCCCAATTAGCAGGATACCCAATCACCTTAAAACATCTATCCACAGTATGCCCATTAAATACACAATACTCACAGACAAGAGTAGAACCACCAGCAGCCCTATTGTTACCATTATTATTAGTCCTGGAGGCATTATTAGGTCTGAAAGAGTTCCCAGAGGTTTGGGGCCTCTGTGAGCTCCCTCTATTGGGCACATTGGAATGAAACACAGAAGACTGAGATCTTTGAGAGACCCCAGTCCCTGATGAACCAGAAACCACAGCTCTATGAGACTCCTCACTAGAGATAATAGCAAAGGCCCCTTTGACATCAGGCAATGGGTCTCTAGACAGAATGTTGCTTCTAATTTGCATATAGGAATCATCAAGACCCATTAAGAATTGCATTAACTTCATTAACTGATTATGTTTCTTAAAGTCATCAGCAGCATGGCAAGTACATCTAGGCAGTTTAACAAGAGCATCAAATTGTTTCCACAAAGTACTTAGCTTATTAAAATATTCAGCAATAGATGAGCCATTTTGAGACAATGAGTTGATTTTATGATGCAAATTAAAGGTGACAGATCCATCAACTCTATCAAAGGTTTCTTTAACTCAGTCCAAGCATCAGAAGCTCTTTTAGAGAAAATTTTCCCTAGAAATAATTCTTCAGATATAGAATTTAAGATCCAACCTAACACAATAGCATTAACTCTGTCCCATTGTCTGCCTAAAACATCATCAGTATTAGACCTCCTACAAGTGTCATCTATAAAACCAGTCTTATTTTTACCTTCAAGAGCTAACAACATAGCACAAGACCACACATAATAATTTTCAGTTCCTTTTAATTTTATAGATATAACAGTTAATGTAGCAGAATCATTAGGATGTAAATGTAGAGGATGACTGATATCAAGTTTACTAATAAGTGTGACAGGTGTAACATCATCTTCCTCTGCATCAGAATCCTGAACAGAGGTAGGTGGAGTACTATTATGCAAGGACATAATGAAACAAGCAGGCACACAGCAAAACTAAACAAGTAAGCACTCAACAAAACTAACACAGATAAACAAGAAGGGAAGAAAGAAGTTCCCAGGCTTCCTTACCACTCAAGGTGGCAGGTCAAAGGCTTTATCTAATAGTAAGAAAAAACAAAAATAACCAACACCAAATAATCAACTTCAACAATCTCTCACATGCTACTCCCCATCAATCTAAACAAGATAAAATAAATTACAAGAAAATTAAAGGTGTGAGAGGTGTTACAGAGTACGCAAAGCAAAGCAAAGCAGCAGCGGAACCAAACCTACTACACCCTAGATTCACTTAGTCTAGGGATATAGCAGATATACACAGCGAACCCAGATCCACCAACCAAGATCCACCAAACCCTAATTTTTAAATTAGGGCAAATCACCAGAACCACTTACAATCGAAGCAAATATCACCAAATCTATCGATTAAGGAACTTAATCGACCTCTGGAACCTTTAAAATGTAAAGCCCCAAATTACCCAAACCCTAATTTTTTCAAAACAATTTTTCAGAGCAACCTGGCTCTGATACCATGTAAAAAAATTGAGTCTAATTACTTAGATTAATAAATAAAAAGTTTACAAACCAAACTGTTCTCAAACAGCCAATACAAAGACTTGATCTTAATCAAGGATACCAAAGAAAAATACAAAGAGTTGAGTAAATGTTTTTTGGATGATCCAAATGAGAAGAGAGAGCAGCAATATATAGACACCACACTCATAAGTCGTTTTCCATGGATGAGACAGGAAAACAGCTATCAACAAGATGAGAATAAAAGAGTACAACGGGTGTATGTGTGTGTGTGAACCCTAGCACCATATAACTCTTCAAAGTTGCACTACACCCCTTCATCTTTCACTTCTTAGCATCCAACCACAAAACTTGCAACAAGGCTAAAACCTGAAATGTAAAATGACAACATTAGTCCTTGTATTTGTATCCAGGACAAAATAATATTTCAACACTTTGGACAATTTACTTGATGAACAGAACTAGATGTTATACTTGTCACGATAATGACAAGTTATATAATCATTTTGATTTGATCATGTATACTTATTTTCATTTACCTTTTGATAGTCATGACTTTGATTCTTATGTCAATAGAACTTCTTGTGTTATAGAACAGCTAGTACACGATAAACCTGTTGTAACATGAAGATAATGGTGTTTCTACAACTTGATATGTATAAAGACTTTGTGCTGCGTAAATGTGCTGCAACGGTGATGTATTGAAATGCTGAGACTATCTTGAGGAGCTAGAATTGAGGATCAACAATCATGGGAAATAAAGTAAAGATGACCCTGACTTATTAAATACAATATTTTACATATAAGTAACAAAGATGAATGACATTAACTTCTACGCGTCATTCTATGGACTATGAGTCTATGATTATGTGTTATCTTCATATGATAACATTATCTTTAGTGAATTTGGTTGTATTCGGTTTTACAACAACGGTTGTAGTATCATTTTTGATTAAAAGCAAAGAGTTGGCTTTAATCCCACATCGTTCAGTGCAAAGAAAATGTGTTACCTTATATAGTGAGTTATGTAGCTAATAGTCATGTTGACTTACGTGTCTTGTGCTCCTAGTATGTCATACGGGTCTTCACACATTGATTAGAAGTTTGTGCAGGTCTATTTGGCACCACTACGAATATGTATATTTCGTTAACTTTTTGCTTTTTTTTTGGTCTTTGTATTTTAGTTGTTTGAAAAAAAAGAAAAAAAAATCTTCAATATTACATTAACTAGAAATGATTCTTACGCCTAATTAGCAAGCCTACTTTGTATACCAAATGATTTGATTGGTGGATTTGAAAAAGTGATTGACTAAAATTTGTAGAAAGAAAATGTATAAGATATATGTACAAGTTGGCCACCAAGGGTAACCTTGGGGAGGTATCTTTGGAGAGGTCTCAGGTTCGAGTCTCACCATTGACCTTCAGGGGCCCGAAAAAATAGAAGCAGGAGTGGGGTTTATCCCCTAAGGAGAAAGGTTCGATGCTTGCATACTGCCCAATTGGATGTCACTGTGGGCTCGAATCACTAACTACTAACTCGCCGTTCAAAAAAAAATAGCATTACCTAAAAACTCATTTGGTTCTTTAAGTACTTCTAGCATTAACTCTTATCATAACTAAATCAAATAACGTATAAAATTCTTTGACCAAACATTCAGAAACACATTTTCGGTGATTTTGGTAATCGTTTACATATTTCTATAAATTAGACGAATACTTATCCATAGGAACAGGATTTTTAACAGCAAGTTTGAAATATGAGTACTTCTGGAATTACAACAACGGTTGTCGGATGCAGCTTGTATCACTTTTTGATTAAAGCAAAGGGTTGGCTTTAAACCCATATCGTTAATTCAAAAGAAATTGTGTTACCTTATATAGTGAGTTATGTAGCTCTTATTCAAGTTGACTTTGGTGTATTGTGCTCCTTGCTGTCCCTTGGGGACATTCACACTTTGATTAAAAACTTTAGGCACAACCACGAATTTGTATATAAATGTTAACACTTTGATTAAAAACTTTGTGCAAGTCTATTAGGCACAACCACGAACTTGTATATAAATGTTAACTTTTTTGGGTTTTTGTGTCTCTTGTATTTTCAGTTGTAAAGGACTATGTGATAGTGTGATACTAGTGGTTGTTTAGAGCACTTGGAAATTTTTTAATCTTTAATTTTTAATGATTTTGTTTATCTTCTTCTGTATTTTAGTTGTAAAGGATATGCGATACTGGTGGTTGTTTAGAACACTTGAAAAAAAAATCTTTACTATTACATGAAAAATCATTGTTGTTCTTCGAGTACTTCTAGCATTAAATCTTATCAAATCAAAATCAAACAATGTATATAATTCTTTGGCCAAACATTCATAAACACATGTTCTGTATTTAGGTAATCGATGACATATTTCTATAAATTAGTCTCATAAATTTTATTGATAAAAAGTGTAGTATATAAAGACTTTTTGGATTACGTAGTTATCAATCAAATAATAGTCAGAAAAATAATTTTAATAACAGTAAAAAAATGTTCAAAATGACAACAAAAGGGAAGATGAATATTGCTCGCGTCAGTTACGGAACTTAAACGTTGTTGGTGAAAGGGCTACTCACGCTGAAATTTTGTATTAAAAATAACAAAAACCATTTATCAAAGCGTATAAAATGTACATAGCCCACTCACGCCCCGCCCTAATGGGCCGACGCCAGGCCAAACAAAACAACCTAGGCCTTCAATAAAGGTAAGTGTTTCTTTAAATTTGCATGTTTTGAAAAGGTGGCATATAAAAACCTCGGATAAATGATTTTGAGGCACTTATTCCCCAACCACTTCAATTTCTAGTTTAATCATTTATAGCACATGTATATGGTGACTGCATCAACCATCGGGCATCGTCACCTCGCCTTCGTATAGAGCATTCACTATCTTCACCAAACATACCACATAATACAGTAACACACACACAAAAGAAGAAGAAAAGTTTCAGTCAAGTTGGTAACCAAAACATCTCAAAAGTTGGTTGACTACGTATGAAGAGTTGGGGCCATAGTCGTAGTGGTGCACAACACGTGCTTGCTTGTGACCACGCGTGAGAAATCAAGCCATTACGGCTAGTCTTATGAATGCAATAGTGATTTGCGAAGTATAAGCAAGAGTCATTACTTGATTGACCTACAACGATAAGTTTTCTTCTAATTTTTTCGCCAGGTATTAGATGTATTAAACTAGCTGTAAAGGGATTTAGGAGAAGGAAAATTTGACAAATGGATTAAAACTTTTAATGTGGCACTGAGTTTCTTTATACCTTCATAGTCTTTTGTTATTGCTATTTTACATCTCGTGTATTTTACGTTTCGTGTAACCAAAAAAATAAAAAATAAAAAAATAATAAAAAAAATAAAATCTAAAGCAAAACGACACTTATAAAATATAGGGATCTATGTTACAGACATATTTTTAAAATTGTAACTTCTATAGGAAAAATGTTAAATAGTTGGCATTTTTAAGGGAAAATTTTTATGCATATATTGGAAGCATAAGTTTTAACTTTGACTAAATTAGGTGAAAACAAATACAATATTTTACATATAACTAACAAATATAAATGACATTAACTTCTACGTCATCATTCTATGGACTAAGATTGTATGTTATCTTCATGTGATACATTATGTTTAGTAAATTTGATTGTATCACTTTTTGATTAAAAGCAAAGGGTTGGCTTTAATCCCACATCGTTCATTGAAAAGAAAATGTGTTACCTTATATAGTGAGTTAGATAACTGATATTCAAGTTGACATTGGTGTATTGTCCTCTTAGTTGTGCCGATAGATCTGCACACTTTGATTAAAAGTTTGTCCAAGTTTGTACAATTCTGTTTGGCACGATTGTGAATTCGTATGTATATGTTAACTTTTTGGGTCTTTTGTATTTTAGTTGTAAAGGATATAAGTATATGTTAACTTTTTGGGTCTTTTGTATTTCAGTTGTAAAGGATACTAGCAGGATGCCCACGCGATGCGGCGGCGGGTACCCTGTGACTATATTTTCTGGCAGTGTGATGTTATGCGGCGATACTTGTTTGGTTCGTGATTTTGTTTTGTGGCGGAAGTTTATGTATTTGTTTTGAGTTCGTGTATTTTTTTTGGACAAAATGTTGGTTTTGTAAACTTTTTTAAGCTATATTTTTTTTTTGTTTTTTTGTTTTTTTTTTATTTTTTTTAATTTGTTATGTTTTTACTATGTAAACGTCCTTTTTTTTAACCTAAATGTTTTGTACCATTTGTCCAATATTGTTAGTTCAAATCACAATATGTTACGTTTTTCACTGACAACCGACTATGACCTTTTTTTTATTATGTTTTTCACCAACAACCGATTGCTTTTTTTACAATGTTATTTTTTTTTAATTACGAGGCATAAGTTTTTTTACACTAACAAGTAACAACCCACATTGTGTTGGTACTAATGTCCACATACCATAACGTGATTTTTGTTTAATGGCCATCAATTATGTCATCACATGTCGAGTCAAAAATTCGGATTATGAAATACTACGGCCCAAATTTCAGCCCAAATAAATCACCCGCCCAACTTGTACTAAATATCCTGAATTCATAAGACTAACCCTAAATTCACTACTCCAATATTACTCCTAAACTTACGCCTACTACACAAATTTTTCTCTCAAATGCAGTCATCATTCTTTGTTCCAAACGCAGGCACAAAACACTTTCTTGATTTCTTGTTACAACCTTTGAAGTATTTTCTCAAAACCGAATGACAACAAACACTACTCGTACTATTGTATCCATACAACAAATAACCTTACTTGACCTTATATCGTCTGACTCTTTATCCCCGAAATAGATCCTCAAGACAATATTTTATTTTCTTGTTCTTCGAAGCATGAAAGATTTTAAGTCTCGACTAAGATCTTATGATTTTATGAATAAGGTCTTGGGTAGGTGTATTTCTTGTGTTTTTCTTTGAACCGGAAGAAAGAAAGACTGAAACAAATTTGTTTTAGATCTTTCTTACTGTTTTCGGATATCTAAAGAAAAAGTTGGTTCTAATAGATCTATTGTGTTCACACATAAAAATCTTTAAAGATTGGAACAAATAAGTGACAAAACTTAGATCATTGTAATTGTTCTTTCGTTTTTGTTTTCGTTTTCGTTTCTGGCTTAGGTGTGATGTGAGGGTCATTGTTGTGTGACTGTGTCTAGTTTAGGATTTTATTTATTTATTAGTTTTTTTTAACATGGTCTTGGTTGTGGTATACCTTCATTCATATAAAATGTTTTAAGGTATAATATCACTGGTTTTTTAGTCCATCGACAGAAAAAGATATTTGTACATGGAGCGTTTTGGCAAAAGATTTCATTGTGCTTTACATACTTGTGCTTTATGTTTTATGACTTGTATTAATTGGTGATGGGGGTGTATTAATTGTATAGATGTAAGAAATATTGTTGACCTTTAAATTATTGTGTTTTACATACTTGTGCTCTAGCTTGTATTTACTTAAAATCTATACAAGGAAATCTTAAAAATTAAATAGGAGAGAGGGTCTAAAATCTTTTATAAGTAGTATAGATATTGTGGTTAAAAAATTGTATTTTTTGTGAAGGGGTGTTTTTGATAATGTATTAATTGTATTAATATATTATTATTATTTTTTTTTATGAAGGGGTGGAAGCTTAATTTTATTGTACATTGTGCTTAAATAGTTGTATTTTTGGGTGAATGAGTGTTTTTTAATAGTGTATTAATTGTATTAGATGAATAGTATTTTTTTTTTTATGTGTGTTTAATACTTGTAAACTATGTTTAATAAGTAGTATTTACTTAAAATCTATATTAGGAAATCTTAAAAAATTAATAGGAGGGAAGTGTCTAAATGTATTATAAGTAGTATAGATATGTTTAATAAGTAGTATTTACTTAAAATCTATATTAGGAAATCTTAAAAAATTAATAGGAGAGAAGTGTCTAAATGTATTATAAGTAGTATAGATAAGTATATGTTAACTTTTTGGGTCTTTTGTATTTCAGTTGTAAAGGATATAAGCAAGGATATAACCGATACTTGTGGTTGTTTAAACCACTTGGAAAAAGACATTCTTTAATATTACATGAAAAATCATTTGGTTCTTTGAGTACTTCTAGCATTAACTCTTATCAAAACAAAAATCAAACAACAATTTTTATAAATTAGTCTCATAAATTTTATTGATAAAAAGTACCGACAACATGTAAAAATGTTGTTGAAATAACTTCTACCTTCAGCAAGAAAAAGTAGTACATCGCTTGAAATTCATCAAATTCAACCACAGGATAAGAACGATAAGAAAATATACACGGCTATAACTACTTGTAAATTCTGCATAAAAATTGTACATTGGTCGAAATTAGCTAAGAAACAGTTGATAATTTTGCTCAAATTCTCAAATATTATCATTGCAACTACCAAATCTTGTTTAACATAAGTTAGAACTGCATTATTCTTCAACAACAGTAAATTATGGAACGGAAAACCTCAACAAGTCCTTAAATGCTAGCCTGCAGTTCGTTTAGAAGCATATCCGCTGCTTCTTCATCATTGCCGCCCACACTAACTTTAGCATTTTCGGCTTTTGACCCTGTGTAAAAGGTTAAAAACGACATATAGAGATCATCTTCAAGAACGCCCACTTTTCTCAACACCTCAAGCAGTGCCTCCTTGCTCTTTTCGTCATTTTCTCGTTCACAAAGATTGTACAAAACAGAAATATTCATTGGCTGATCTCCAGAAGCTCAAGCCTTCTTCAGTTAACACTTTTTCTAGACAAGACAATGCATCAGAAATCCTACTTTCTTTTATATGACCTTCAGCAACAATTTCACATGTACTCGAATTTGCTTTTCCAACATTCAGCATTTCCTTAAGAAAAGTTTCGGCTTTTTCTGTAAGCCCGTTTCTGACATACCATCCCAATAAAAGATCTCCAATTCTCGGGTCATAAGATGTCTTCATAGAAACCCATTCTTCATAAAGTAGCTCAGCTTCTTCAATATCATCCATCCTTATGAACGAAGAGATAACAGCACTATAACCCAAATTCGGTATATATTGGAAAGATTGTTTTGTAAGATTCCCATATTCTTTTAACTTCTTCCTTCTTACTGATACTACCATAGTGACTCAAAAGATAATGATATGGAATTCGATCACGACCCGTGATTAAAGTTTCAATCTTTCTAAGACAATCTTCAGCTTTGTCAAATCTTGAATTATTGATATATAAAGTAGCCATTGTGCTATGAGTAGTCCAGTTCGGATTAACTGACTCATCAAATATCAACTTTTCAAATGCTTCTTCCATCTTTTCAATAGATCCTTGTGACCCACGTGATGAAATCCATATATTGTATGAATACAAATCCAAATCGATGTTGCTTTGCATCATTTCCGAAACCAGGGCTTCTACTTTTTCTTGATCTTTCAGGTTCATGTAAAGGGTCAGCATCACGTTAAATGGAAGTGCGTGGGTAGCATAGTCTTTCGTTTTCATTTCAACTAATAGAGACTCCGCTTTTTCGACCAATGTAGCATGGACATAAGCATTTAAGAGAATAAGAGTGCCCCGTATATACGTTTGTCCATCAAATTATTGGGTAGGTTATTGAAGTAGTCTTTAGCGCCTGAAATTCAATTTACTTTAGATACTAGATCTAGCTGAATTGCAGCATCACTTGAAGACAGGGGCGGAGTCAGGATTTATAGTTAGGGGGTGCTGAGTTTCTTCAAATAAAATAGCAATAAATATTATATGCAAACAGAACTACCATGGCCCGTAGTTTGAAGTTTAAATATAGATTCTATAACCTATAGGTCATATCGTGGTTGTGATTGTGTTGTTGGGTTATGAATAACTCGTCTCCTTGCTTATAAAACTAGATTATATATAGTTTTTATAACGTTGTTCATGATTTAATATGCAAGCCATGTAAGAGTAAGAAACTCTTGTATACTAGTACCTTTCTATGCACCAAACATTAATCATACTAAAATCTTTTAATTCATACAAACACCGTCAATATTACAAATTTACAAGTGAATTTCTAAATTAGTTATATTGTTCTAGATTATTAAAATAAAAAATGGAGATTGAATATTATTGAATATATTTAAAACTGTTGGTTTTCTTTGCTTGCTTTGAGCAATGGTATTTTACTATGCTAGTCTATTGGAAATGAATGTAATTCGTGAAATGAATACATCTAAAGTTTAAGCTAGTTATTGGTTACAAATATTATGTAAACATAATTGATTACCATAACCAACTAAATAAACTTATATCTTACCATGCTTGCTTTATTTATGGCCAACTGTTAAGGGATGCTCATAGACAAAACTGCGTGAAATATAAGCTTTTGCACTGTACACAGCAAGGTAGTTGGACAGGTTGGGGGAGGCTCAGCACCCACCAGTCCCCCTACCTCCTCCGCCCCTGCTTGAAGATATTCTAAACCTCTCGGGTCTGTTGTTCATCCACTGGTAAATCTGCGGTTGATGTTTTATTATTAGTTAGTACAAATTTTAAAATGAATATGAAGATGATGGTTAACCTTCCATCGTGTCTTATTCTTTCTTAAAAAAAGCAACAGACGGGATGTGGTGATTTTTACCAATTTACATGTACATAAGCGCATTTAAAAGCGTGGGTCAATTTAGGTTATGTTTTATCTCTGTATGGGTTAAGCAAAAAGATTCAAATAAACAACGGGATATATGGGTTGGGCAGGTCAAAGTGTCATAGTGTGGGTATTTTTTTGTAAAAGTTTTGTCATTTTAGCATTTCTCTTATAATTAACCTGTAACCCAACCCATCCATTCGGCCTCCCTAAGCACAGCCAATCTACTCTTGCCAGAATACAAAGTAACAAACTGAATTTCATTTATGCTGAGCATTCCATTTTGTTTGGACAATTTACTTGATGAACAGAACTAGATGCTATACTTGTCACGAGAACGACAAGTTATAAAGTCATTTTGATTTGATCATGTATACTTATTTTCATTTACCTTTTAAGAGTCATGACTTTGATTCTTATTTCTATAGAACTTCTTTTATTATAAAACTGCTAGTACACAACAAACCAGTTGTAACATGAAGATAATGGTGTTTCTACAACTTGATATGCAAAAATACTTTGTGCTGCGTCAATGTGCTGCAACGGTGATGTATTGAGGATCAAAGACCATGGGAAATAATTATGTAAAGATGACCCTGACTTATTAAATACTTTTACATATAAGTAACAAAGATGAATGATATTAACTTCTACGTCATTCTATGGACTATGATTATGTGTTATCTTCATATGATAACATTATCTTTAGTGAATTTGGTTGTATTCGGTTTTACAACAACGGTTGTAGGATGTACCTTGTATCACTTTTTGATTAAAAGCAAAAGTTGACTTTAATCCCACATCGTTCATTGAAAAGAAAATGTGTTACATTATATAGTGAGTTATGTAGCTGATATTCAAGTTGATATTGGTGTATTGTGCTCCTCTTTGTGCCGAATGGATCTTCACACGTTGATTAAAAGTTTGTGCAAGTCCATTTGCTGCGAGGGTGAATTTGTATACAAATGTTAATTTTTTTGGTTTTTGTGTCTCTTGTATTTTTAGTTGTAAAGGATATGCGATAGTAGTGGTTGTTTAGAACACCTGGAAAAAAATCATTTTTGTTCTTCGAGTACTTCTAGCATTAACTCTTATCAAAACAAAATCAAACGACGTATACAATTCTTTAACCAAACATTCAGAAAAACACTTTCGGTGATTTAGGTAATCTATGACATATTTCTATAAATTAGTCTCATAAATTTTATTGATAAAAAGTATAATATATAAACAATTTTTGAATTATGTAGTTATCAATGAAATAATACTGAGAAAAATAATTATTATAACGGAAAACGAAATGTTCAAAATGACAACAAAAGGAAGTTTAATATTGCTTGGGTCATGGACGGAACTTGAATCTTGTTAGTGGAAGAGTCAACTTAAAAAGTATATATTTTAGGAGGCACATATACACTACGCTGAAATCTTTGTATTAAAAATGACAAAAATGGGTATAAAATGTAAATAGTATCAAAAAAAATCTCGCGGCCCCTTCTAAGTTTCGTACTTGACTTGGGTAGTCAAATTCAAGAAACTACAAGTAAAAATGTTGCTATAACTTCTACCTTCTGCAAGAAAAAGTAGTACGTTGCTCGAAATTTATCAAATTCAACCACAGAATAAAAACGATAAGAAAATATACACATATAACTACTTGTAAATTCTGCATAAAAGTTGTACATTGCACGAATTTAGCTAAGTAACAGTTTATAATTTTGCTTAAATTCCCAAATATTATCATTACAACTGCAAAATCTTGTCTAACATAAGTTAGAATCTGCATTACTATTCAACAACAGTAAATTATGGCACAAAATATAACCTCAACAAGTCCTTAAATGCTAGCCTGCAGTTGGTTTAGAAGCATATCCGCTGCTTCTTCATCATCGCCGCCAACACTAACTTTAACATTTTCGGCTTTGGATCCTGTGTAAAAGGGTAAAAACGACATATAAAGATCATCTTCAAGAAATGTTAGACCCGTTTCCCGGGTGTTGGGACCCCACCCTAGATGAAATGGATAAAGGCCTTATGGGATTGGCTAGTCAATAATGTAAGGTTTTAGTCAACCCGATAGTCAATTTATAGTCAAAGTATGACTAATGTAGTTATATAAATATAATGCATAACAAAAGGGGCCTAGGTTGCCAAGTGTTATATATGTTATAAAGTTAGTTGTGGCTTAAATAGAAGGAAAGAGACTTGAGGGGCCATTCTTCCCAATTGCCCAAAGTCACCACCTAACTAGTATATCTAGTTTATTCTAGACATTTCTCTCATTATTGAGAGAGAGTGAGAAGGCCGGATCTTTTAGAGAGAAGAGAAGAGAGGAAAAGTTTGGTGATGATCTAAGATGAAGAAGATGATCAAGTCTTGATGTTTATAGTTTCCCTTAGTTATGATCATCACAAGTAAGTCTCTATGTTCTTGTTGTTATTGAAGCTTTGGATTAAGAGGAAAGTGGGAAATCATCATATGATCAAGATATGATCATATGATGATGTAGAAAGATAGATGATTATGTTTTGATAGGTTTTGATAACCCTTGTTATGTTTTTGATTATTATGTTGTTAGGTTGTGATTTATTTATGAAGGATGATGATGATGGATTATTTTGTTGATGATGTTCTTGATGTGCTTAGCTTGGAGCTAAGGTAAGTAAAATGATGATAGCATAAGTTATATGGATTTCTATCATACATATGTGTTATGTATGTTGTATGACAAAGTGGTATGGACTATGGAATATGATTATGTGATTCCATGAATGTGGCTTATGTGATAGTTTGATGCTATGGATATGTTGATGTTATGTGCTAGTTGAGATTTGAGTAGTAAGCCATGAAGTAAGTGTTTATGTTTATGATGCTCATAGGGATTGAAATATAATGTTATGTTATGGTCGTTTTACTTACTAAGCCTTTGTGCTTACGGTTTAGTTGTCTAACCCTTTTGTAGGTTGGAATGCTTGTATGGATGGCTTGGATATAGTGATTAAGGATTGGATATGCAAGTGTAAGGTAGTGTTTAGTTAGAGCTTAGGTAGATACCGAGCTCAAGTGTATAAGTTTGTACCCCCGTGTGTCAAGTAGTACTTTGAAATGAGTAGACAAGTGTTAAATTGTATGTCAAGAGTTGTATAAGGATTTGGTAGTCATTTGGTGAGTCAAAGCATGTTTTATGTGTTTATGGTTTAAGTTAAAGGGAGTGTTTGGCATAAGCATGTTTCTACCCATTTTGGGATGTAAACGGGTCATGTGTGTATGGAACAAGTTGTTATATGTTATGTTAAAGATTTTTGGAAAGTTTTCCGGTAAGCTTTAGTCTTGGAAATGGTTTCGGAATTAGAAACTATGATTGTTTTCTTTTTAAAAATCTGCAGCAGGCATATGGCCATATGAAATTTACAAGATAATGGGTCCCAATATGGTGGCCTCAGAAATTCAGGCATATGGTAATTTCAGCCATATGCCATATCTTACCTCAGAAACTATAATGAGGGCCCCATATGACCAAGAGTATTGACATTC
>LBNU01010326.1:79882-93860 GCA_014162995.1 Artemisia annua
AAAGAATCTTCCTTCCACCTTTAGACCTATTAGAGTAGCTTTTCTATCCTAACGAACACTATTCCCTGTGAGAGAACGATCAATCCCCCGTACTTACCACTATCTTATGCTACATCGGCCAGGTACACTGCCTGGTGGGGTTGTAAGCCTCTTGAGATCCCTCGAGAGGTAAAACCTGTTGTAAGGTTACAAAACCACGCATCAAGTTTTTGGCGCCGCTGCCGGGGAATAGTTATTGTTTAGAGAGAATTTTTATTTTATTAGGTCTACTCGCTAGGATCCTTTCTAGTGAGATTTTTATTTTATTTTTCTAGGATTCCTTTAGTCTATCTTTTTCTTTGTGTGTTTGTTCATAATTTCCATTGACTCTTCCGTTCACCATTATGGAGAACGCGAATCCACCATACCACCAACCACGTAATTCACCCACTCCATATGACACCTTGATGCCTAAACAACATAAAGATGAACCTCTCTATGATGCATGGACTCGTTTTAAATATTTACTCCAAAAAGTCCCTCATCATAACTTCGATTTATGGTCCCTAATTCAAATCTTTTACGATCGTGTCGACCGACATACCCAAAGGGACATTTACTATATTGCTGGCAGGAATCTTAGGGAATTAAGTGTTGAAAAAGCATGGGAAGCTATTGAGAATTGTGCCCAATATTATTATTTGGTAGACAACCCAACAAACATTAATACAAGTCAATTGACCACAAATTTCAAGGATCATGAAACAAGTTTGTTTGGGGATGAGGGTAGAATTGAGCCACCTAGCTGCATGTCATGGTTAGGCACTACCATAATACAGGGTGAACACTTAGGTGATCTTGATGTGATGGAGGATCTAGCCGAGCATGATCACATTGATCAAAAAGACTTAGGTTTTATGATCGATGACGATGAATCTCAAGAAACACATGATGAATCTTTTGGGCAATTTGAATATAGCAGTCATGATCCTTATGATTCGGATATAGAAGTTGAGATGCCTAGAGAAGCACATGAGATACTTGGGAAAATGTTAGGGTTAGGGTCTACTAAAACACATGATGAGAATATAGGTGACCTAGACATGAGGAAGGATGAGGTAAATAACACAAGCCTACTAAATACCCCACAAGTCCCACCATCGTTTGAGGCACACACACTACCCATGACTTACCCAGAAGAAGTAGAAGAGACTATAGGAACCCCAATAGAGGTAGAATCCTTGGACCAAACACAACTAGAGGATATAGGCGTGAATACTTGTAGTCACAACCTTTCTTTTAGTTCTAAGAAAGTTCCTAGTTTTGATGAATCGGAGCCTCAACCAAAACCGTTACCTAATCTTCCATCCTTAGATGTGAATTTAGGAATTGAAAAAGGTCCCGATCTACCCATCAAACCATGTAGTCCAGGCAATGTTAAGATTAAGGTAGTAGACTCTAGGCCATGTGGAGTGGAAGCTAATATAGGAGTGAACCATGACCTTACATACTTACATCACCCATTCATGATTGATCTCAAGAAACATTATGGGTTTAAACCGGGTTTATTAGGCCAAGATGGATTTCCAACTAGGATTCTCTCGAAGTTGATAGAAGATGATCCCTTTTTAGGAGAAAACTTTAATTCACCCATTGACCCAATTGAACTAGGTAAGGTTATGATGGAAGGAGCACACCCCTTTGAGTATATAATTCAGCCACCACTCTTTCCTCACAAGGCATACTTCCACCGAGATGGTGTGTATCGCTACTACCACCCGCATTTAATCTTAAGTGTTGGGAAAACCTCACCTTTTTCTGTTAAATAAGGGTAGAGTCAGGCTCGTGACTCGAACAAAAACAAGCGCTTCTTGGGAGGCAACCCATGCTTTGTGTGTTTGTTTGTTTGTTTATTTGATTTTATTTGTTTCCGTATATAAGTTATATTTCTTGTTATTGATTCATGCTTCAAACTAAAATGTGAAAATGCTTTATTTTGTTTTTAACTTCGTCTTAACTACATATAAAGGTATTTTGCAAAAGATAAGTGTAAGGGAAATCTAAATCGGTTTATATAGAACGAATGAACATGAATCATAACAACGAAATTAGCATACATATTAGTATTTGTTTGAGTCAAATGCTTGTATCGAGTCATAATGAATTTTTGCAGGAATTCCAGGAAGTAAGATTTAGATTTTCCAGAATTTTTCCCGGAAGCTTAACATGAGAATTCTGTCAGAACTTTTTGACGGCGTCAGGATATAATTTTCTGCAATTTTTGAAAGTTTTGTATTTTTCCGGAAACCTAAAAAGTTTTGTCAATTCTTTAACTTATAATCTCCAGGAATTCTGCAATATATTCATTCCACAAGCATTATATCTTATTATGTAGATTTTACCGCCGATTTTACGCGAGGTTGGCCTTTATCTTTTTCAGGTTAACAGGTTATTTTGGACAAGAAGACGTTTATTATTTTGGAAGGGAAGCTTTGAACGCTCGTCTTTCTTGGAAGAAGATCTAACCATGTTACCTCACTATCCACATCAAACGATTCAGGGGAGTATTTGATTTCATTCTTTCATTTTATTTACTTTTACGTCTTCTATTTGAACATTGGGACAATGTTCGGTTTAAGTGTAAAGGGGGGGGGGGTAAATGAAAGCACCGTTGAGAATATACTTACGCTTGATGTTTTGCTTTGTTTGATAGTAAATTTGTAATAAAACCAAGAGAAATGTTTGTTAGGGCAATTTTAGCACCAATTTAAAATTTTTTACAACATTTAGAAGTGAAACCTTGATCTTAATAAGCGTCTCATGGATAGGAAATTGTATAACTAGCACAAAACTGTACCACTTAAAAAATTTTCCACCCCAAATATGTGAGGTTCGCCCCTAGAATTGGTAGGAAAAGCATCCATCTTTGGTGCTATGATGTGAGTACCGGTAGTATTTAGATTCTAGAACTTGCGTTAGGACCATCTCAAATCCATAAGTGAGACTACATTCGTGTAGTTAAGATTTACTACATGATAAGAGGCATTAGGATTAACCCATTGTTTTACACCCGTATATTTGTTATAATTACATTGACTTCATTGGTCAAGCAATTCTCCCACACCCTTTGCGTTGTACCCATTTTTGGTACACGATACCCCTAGTACACCCCTCCGAGCCTATCCTTTCGTTTCGACCTTTGAGCATCTTACTCAAAGTGAGAATTTGTTTACACCCCACTAAATGTACACCCAAATCGCCTTAGCCCACCTTGTATGCACCCGCCTTTGGTGCATTATTGTGAAAACATTTGTTAAACCCTTAGTTAATTATCCGGTCAATTACATGAAACATGAACACAACGGTCAAAAAAGTTAATGCCCAACGGTCGAAAATTTGCTTCACCGATTCGGTGAAGATCACCGAAGTTCATACCGAATCCATGATGCCGAGTGAGTGGCAATGGTGATGCCGAGTGATGCCGAGCTCAAACCGATTACATTGCCACCACCCTAACAATGAAACATAATATTAGATATACACCATTTATTTATTGACAAGTGTAATACAATTTTTCTCTTTTATCATTTCCCACCAATCAAATTTTCAAATGCACCAATCATATATTTAGGTCTAGATGTAATTTTTAGGCATTCGAATTATTTTTCTATTTTTTAATATCACAATAATCAAATAATCAGTTTTTTAATTGTTAGGTTAGATTGTTTATATAGTTTTTTTTTTGGAACTTAGATTGTTTATATAGTTAATAGGTATAATTACAATAAAGGACATTTATATACGTGACATGATTTATAAGCATTATGTGGAACTATTATTGATGAGACGAAAAGTGTTACGCTTTTAGGGGGTCATTTAAGCCCTAATTCGTATAAATGTGATTAAATATTGCCCTAAATCGTTCCTTTTGTCATTTTAGGTACTTTTGAGAGGAATTCTGGAAAACATGCATATTCGGACGTTTTTGGAGCATAGAAGTGAAGAAAACGACAAAGTCTCAAAAGATGAAGATTTACAACCTGAAGGCGTTAGAAGTCACAAGGTGACGCCGTCAGAAAGCCTTGACAAAAGAGTGGAATCCAATTTTCAAATGACGGGCCAGAGGAAATTTTGGAATTAACATCTGACGCCGTCAGGTGTTAGGAAAAGTAGGCCGTCAGGTTATATTTTAAAGAGTGACGGCCCAGAAGGTTTTATAAGGTGACGGCGTCAGAAGTGGATCTAGGCCATCCGAGAAACCTAATGGCGGCGAGCTAGGGATGGCAAAAGCACCCGAAACCGACGGGGAAAACCGAAACCCGAACCGGTTGGGTCGGGTTCGGGGGCGGGTTGGCGGGTTTGGATGCGGGTTTGGGTATTGATATATTTTTTTTGGCGGGTACGGGTTTGTGTACGGGTTCTAGTAATACCCGTCCGATTACCCGTACCCGTATCCGTTTACCCGAATTTATACCCGCTTTATTGATATTATAATTAACTAGAATATATATACATTATATATAATTTCTTCTATTATATTTTTTTATATTACATAACATATTTTATTATGTACATGAATTATTCAAAAGCCTTAAATCGTTTGATACGATATTTATTTACTTTAACTTAAAAAAAATGAACATATTAGGGTGTTTTCCTTTATTTTTTCGGTGGATTTTAGTGTGACTTAATATTAATACCGCCATTTTGTCCATATAATATTCAATTGGGGATAACCGAAACCCACAAGAAAACCCGAAAAACCGATGAATAATATTAATCGGTTACCCGGCGGGTAATGGGGCGGATACGGGTTTGGATATTATAAACGGGTACGGGTACGGGTACACTAAAACCCGCCCCGAACCCGACCCGTTGCCATCCCTACGGAGAGCTGACGGCGTCAGCCCTTATAACCTGACGCCGTCAGAGTGTAAAATCTATATATAGTTTTCTAATTTTCATTCATTAGTGTGGAAATTTGTGGAGAACTTTTAGGGCAAACCCTAAAGACGAATTTTCTGTACTTTTTAGGGTTTCCAACCCTTGGAACCCTCATGCTTAATTAAAGATAAGTCTTCACTTTAATTCAATCAATATGTCTATGTGTTGGTCTTCGGTATCTATCTTGCTTGTCTTTTAATTAACATGTGTAGCTAAATTCTTCTAGTGTTTGCTTAGATCTAATGAAACCTAACTATTAATTATTGGTTGATTGGTGTGTGTTGTTGTTTGTTGGGATGATTGTTCCATCAATGTTAGGCTCAAGAAAACTGGCCAACCTCCTTTATGGTAACGTGCTTGAACGTCTTAAAAAACATGTAGCCAAGGCATACTAGGCTATTAAGGTAGTATTTAACGCATGAGCCACTGTTTACAACCCCTATGGTTGTGCCGTGCATGGCATAGGGCGAGATAAGAGCTCATAGAATTGGAGAGATATGTATGCCACTCCATGAGTTATTAGGAATACACCTTTCATCCACACAAGTAACACACGTATCAATTAACCAGTAAAAGATAGTTAGGGAGTAATGAAATCTAAGTAAACACAACTTTCTCCATATTGTTTTCACAGCCACTATAGTTTAGATATTTATTTTATTTTAATTTGCATAAGTAGTAAACTTGGGTTAGTTGACTAGCAACTAATTCCGCCCTTCTTCCAAAAACCGAGATTTTAATTGCTTTCATAAAAAATATAAAAAATACAAAAAGAATCTTCCTTCCACCTTTAGACCTATTAGAGTAGCTTTTCTATCCTAACGAACACTATTTCCTGTGAGAGAACGATCAATCCCCCGTACTTACCACTATCCTATACTACATCGGTCAGGTACACTGCCTGGTGGGGTTGTAAGCCTCTTGAGATCCCTCGAGAGATAAAACCTGTTGTAAGGTTACAAAACCACGCATCAATTATCCTAAATTTACTCCCAAAGACCCATAAAATCATTCACGAAACTTCATTACTACTCTTTTTTCAGATAAAAAAGATGAGCTTTCTTTAAACTATTATTCTAAAATTTACTCCAAAAGATAAAAGATCCATAGAATTATTCACGAAACTTCATTACTCATTAGTTCATTTTATCTTTTGACTTTACCTTCATCCGCTAATGTCACCCTCATCCACAAAACTAACCGACCACAAAGACAAATCACACAAAGTTTTCAATGAATCAAAATCATTAACACACAAATTATACAAATTTTTTGTTGATCATTTTCGATTTAGACACTGAATTATTTGAAGTCAACATCGGGAATATATCTAACAGCTTGTTAGTTATCTTTTATATATAAAAAACATTTATATCATTTCGAAAGTAGTTTGTTAAAACAATTTTATTGAGAAAAAATTAGACGAATCAAGTTGCTTTATTTTGACATTAACAAAATCCAGCATTTTTATTAACCAATTAAAAGTTAAAATTGAAAAAAAGAATGTTAAACTTTTATAGAGAAGGGAAAAAAATGCATAATTTGTGAAAACAAAAACTTAAAAAGAAAGGAGTTAAATAATAAAATTTTAGTGGTTGAATTTAAATAAATTCTATGAGGTTAAATGTAAACTATAAGTTTTTATTTTTTAATAACTTTAAAAAGTAAACAAATACCTCTTTACACATTATATCTCCTAGACTTCACATTTTAAAAGTACAACATATATTTTGTTTTTAAAATATAACATGTATATGCACTAGATTATAAATATCAAAATAAAAGCACGAGTTATTGTGTGTATAAATAAATACACGAGGTTGTATGTATACGAACAACTCATGCTATTCTTTTTTATGAGTTTTATTAAGGATATCTGAAAAAATATTTTTTTTACTATATGTGTTCAATGTGTCTGAAAATTAAATATGACTAAATTATTATTAACAAGAATATAAATATGAAATGTTAGTGCGTTTATTATGATATGAAAATAAGTATAAGCGATTGCATTTGTAACAACGACTCATGTAATAATTACTGAAAGTTTCTACAAGGATATCTAAGAAAAACATTTAAAAAAAAATTATATAACTTAATCAATGATCATTATATGCTATTAAGTTCACATATTATGTACAACATGACATCAATAATTATATTTAAACAACATCAATCTTAACACCTGTGTCACTTATATCACAATGAGTATTGTCTAGGGGGTATAAGCTAGGGGGTATTTGTTTATTTTTTAAAGTTGTTAAAAACATAAAAACTTATAAGTTTACATTTAACTATATATAATTTATTTAAAATTCAACCACAAAAGTTTTACAAATTACCTTTTTTTTTCTTCTTTTTTTCTTTTTTAAAATTTTTGTCTTCACAAATTTACACCTATATTTTTATGTTTTTTTACCACCAAATTAATAAAAATTTGACAATTTTTTAATTGTGACTTTCAATTGGTGAATAAAATGCTCGATTTGCCATGCATGTCAGCTATATCACAATTAAAAAAGATTAATCGATATTGTGTAAAACATGATATTAAATCTTTCATAAAATAAAAATCTTTACAAAATATTAGTCAATATTAATATACACCATACAATGAAAAAGTTTATGTAAAACTCGTACATAATTATTAGTTGTACTTATATCACAATTACAAAACATTAAACACATGCAAATTTTTATGTGAACATATACTAAACTAAAGTTTTAAAATAAATTTGATTCATGTGTAAACTACGTGCATGCATGAGACTTATAACTAGTTACCCAAACTATATCGTATGTTTATAAGGAACACCATTAATGGGAGAACGATGGATGGTAATATATGGAGTTGCAAAGATGAAGGTAAGGTTTATATGAGGCTGGTATGGTAATTTCTCATTGAACAAATTTATATTCTATAATTGCGTTTTGCAAAATCATATTCCAACATACTTATCCAAAATCATGTTTTGAAAGGTGTTGAAACGCAGAAAAGTGATTTTCAGATTGGGTATGTCAAACACTTCAAAACAGATTATTGCATTTTTGAAACACAATAGTTAGATAATCTATCTCATAACACACTTCCAAACACCCTCTTAGTCGATCAAAAAATTAAAGATTATAAAAAAAAAAAAATCGAAAATACGAAGTAGAATTTTTTATTTGTGAATTTATACTTTTTGGAAACTAAGATAAAATATACACCGGAACTTGTTTTCTTGAGTTCAAACTTCAAATTCAAGTTTCATAGAACAACTAGTGTATATACTTATCTATATTATTCTGAATACTACAATATTACGATTAACCGCTAAGTTAGTCATGTATGCTCTTACATTATAATAAATCAATCGATTATAGTTCGGGTTACCGATTATTAACCTTTTGACGCCTAAAGTATAATTGAATTTCATAATCTAAAATTGGCATTCTTAAAAACACTAGAATCAATGTTTACATTTATCTAAACCAAAAAGATGTGAATATTACTAAAAAAAACAAGAGTTACCGACCACAACCACACCACCATCATTATAACTTGTCATATTTTAAACTTCGTTACATCATAAACAGAGACACCCACAATCCACAATCCCCAATTCTCTAGGCTTATTTTTAGAACATAATGCCCCACACCCACCCACTAGAAAGCCACTTTACAAAAGTTACATTTTTACTTATTTTATTTGTATGTTTATACTTGTGTTTTAACTCTTACTCACATTAAAATGGCTTTTTTCAACCATCAAACAGAATTTGCAGTGAAAACTCCAGACATGATCATCTTTTTATATCTTATTCTATTTGGTTTTGTTAGTGCCACAGTATATGTGGACTCCTCACCCCAACCCTCCATTTCCAATGTTGTTGCAATATCATTGAGTACATTCCATAAACCACCAAAAGAACATTTTGTTAATCATGACATTTTCAACTTTTTTATTTTTATATGAGCTAATGTAGACGTGGTTTAAGTTAGGTTACGCTTCATCTAAAATTGTTCAAATAAGCTAACAAAACAAGTCTAATGGTTCCAAAGTGTAACCAAAGGGGCATTGCTATACCGGTCTATTACAACAAGGCAAACTTGTAGTTGACCAGGACCTCTTCGAGAAAATGGCATGTGTTCAATCACAAGTGCTCCTGCCAAATGATATCGCAATGGACTGGTTTTTGATGAATGGTCAGTTAGCACCCACCCAAAGGGGCACGGCGTAAAGATTTTTCGTTGATTTAAACCTTTTGAAGAAGTTCTCGATAGTGTAACTTCTATGTATATAGCCTCAAGAAAAGCTAATGCATTTGTTAAACCATAGAAAAGATGGTTGAAGGTTAACACAATGTGTACGAAAAGTTACTCATGTTATCAAACCTTTTGGCTAGCCTGTTTTACCATTCCACATTGCTTAACTGAGTAGGGATGCCGTGTATTTTATTTTTGTTTCCCTCTTTGAGGTCTTTTATATATTGTTGCCTTTCTAATTTTTTTTTTTGTTAAAAAGATTATAAACCCCTTTTCCGAAAAAAAGCATAGATTGTAAACCAGCCATGGCACGGTTGATTCTGTGGACAAACAACATGCAAGGAGTATCATTAGCAATGATCATGCAAGAATATATGATATGCAAAACAATGAAAAAAATGAAGTGTACCAAATATATTTTGTGTCACGTACCATCAGGTATTCAGATGCATTATTCTGCATAATGTTTGGAGTTATTGATAGATAATGAAGGAGACGTACTATTCAATTTTGTAGGGATATGCATTGCTTACAATGATGTCATATACGATATTATGCTCCAAAGTACGTTTGGATCTTAGTTCATATAAGAACATTGAATATGATGGTCTTTTGCCTTTTATATCCAGTCTTCATCAAGACAATACATTGGATAAGAAATGAAATGAAAGTCTAGTTTTAAAAAGTTACGAGCCTATGATTCTATGACTACATGTGTAAAGTATAAAGATTAAAACTTGCTATATTTACTTTGTATTCACAAGTTGTCCTTACTCCTTAGGTATTGTTTGCTTGAAATTTGAAATAACTCCATCTATCATTTTTTTTTTTTTTTTTTTTTTTTTTTTAACGGCGGAACTTTATTAGAACACAAATATCTAGCAAGATGCTAGAAAACAACAAAAGAACATTACACGATTGGAGAAATAGCTAAAACCAGGATTTTCACCCATATATCGCAATCTAATCTAAACTTCTTACACCTATTACTCACCCAACAAAATGATAAGGATTGAACATCCTTGAAGATATCACAACCGTTGGACTCTTTTAAGCGGAAAACCTTGTCATTTCTGCTTCTCCAAATATGTCAAATAGAGGTGAAAATGACTGCTTCAAAGCATTGGGGATGAAATGGTGAGAACTTTCTTTTTTTCTCGGTGCTCAAACGATTAACAAAATTGCTAACACATTAGGTTGAAGATGTACAAAAACATCATGTTAAGTTGAAGCCAAATGGAATACTACCATTTGGGATTGGTTAGTAGATACCATTTGGGATTGGTTAGTAGAGATTGTTCAACACAAGCAAGAGATGGCAATATGGCATACGTTGTCCATTAAACCGAAAACGACAACTCCCCATAGCATGTACAAAATCCATTTTAGTAAACTAGAACGGTACCCGCGCAATGCGGCGGCGGGTACCGTGTGTTTATATTTTCTTTGGTTACACGTTTAGTTGTCTTCATGCTTTATAAGTAGAAATATTAGAGATGATTAAGCCAAATAATTTTAGTTTGAACAACCAACCACTTCTTAACAAACTTCCTAACCAACTTGCTTCCTAACTAATTAATTTTGAAATCTTTCTATAATAAGCAAGAAAAAAGTCTGAATTTTAAGCCTTTCTAATTATAGAATAGTCCCAAATGCATTATATAGTAGTATAGATTAACAAGACGTGGCTTTGAGGACAAACATTGCCCTAGACATAAGTTCAGAAAATGTAAAATGCTGATATTTGCATCCAAGTAGCTAACTGCTAAATCAAAGTTTTTGTGCAATGGCACAAACTTTATACAGAAAAATATGTCGAGATTGGAAACTAGAACACAGAATCCTACAAAATCGAATGTTTCTTTAACCTTCATATTTTAATTAGAGAATAAGAACAAATGATTATTACCTTCTGAAAATGAATGTTTCTTCAACCAAAATGTGTCCATTTTGCCAAATATTGATTGTCGAACTAATAAGCTACTGTATATAATTATGATAATTCTGATATTAACAACAAAGTCGTTGTAGTATAGTGGTAAGTATTCCCGCCTGTCACGCGGGTGACCCGGGTTCGATCCCCGGCAGCGGCGCATTTTTTTTTGTGTGTGAATATTTTTGCATAATGTATTTACTGATTGATGTACTATTTACCGCTAACAAATCATAATATTATAGGTTGTTACATGAATATATAAGAAGTTTTGATCATGACTCGAACGCTGTCGTAACATTTTATGCTGTGACATGTATTAAAATATACTCTGCAACAATTTCAATAATATAGGGTGTGACTGCATTTGTTATCTCTTTCGTACCTGTTCGGCCGGGATTAGATATAGTTGGTGGTATGAAAAAATGATATCTAACTAAGATGGTCATGTCGTTACTTAACTTATGTTAGCTGACCCTAAATGGCCACTCGACATGGTAGCATCGCATTGTTTTAGGTCTTGTTGACACACACCAACAACATGAAAAAACAATCTTATCGATGAAAGAAACTCATATAATTAATCCAAAATCTTGCAAATAATGAATGATACTCATTTTTCCAAATTTCTCGTTTTCAAACAAATCTTCTAATCAATGGTTGATATTCGAGGAGGCCTGAAAAAAATTACAATTTAGAATTGAAGCATTTAGGCTGGTGCATTTTTCTTCTCAACAAGCTTTTCAATAAGATCGGCCGCTTCTTGAACAGTAGTTATGTTTTGCGAGTTCTCCTCTTCAACGCTGATGCCAAATTCTTCTTCTAGTGTCATCACTATTTCGACCTGCATTTATCCAAGTATTTACAAACTTGTGTAAGTTCACATTCTGTATACAATCAACATTTGTAAAAGTAGTAAGTTACTGCTTTTTTTTGTTCATTATGTTATTTTCTCATAAGAAGGCGTAACAAAATATGAACTAGAACTCGAAGAGATAGTGGTTAATACTCATAAGTAGATGTATGTGTGTCAAGTCAAATGTATATCTATATTACTAGTAATAATTACTTACCGTGTCAAGGGAATCGGCACCAAGGGCTGAAAACTTAGAGTCGGGTTCAACCTTAGAATCGTTGCCCAATGCCAATTGGGTCTTAACAATCTCACAAACTCTGTTCACAGTCTCGGGTTTTGCCTACCAAAATTTACAATTTGTAATGAAATTATCTTTTAAAGTCCGATATATAAACACGTGTGGAATTTGGTAAATGAAATAGGAAAGGGTATTTACGGAGCAAGAGATTTGAAACCGGGACGTTCTCAAGACAGGGAAACGGCTTCTGGCCCGACCCACGGAGACTAACTTCAACGTCGAGGTTCTTCCTACTACCTGCAAAGGCGAAAAATGCTGGTAAGAATCAATAAGTTACACTTAGCTATGTGAATGCATATCTTTTACTTTGGTTATCACTTATCACGACATTGCTTTGTTTTTTTGTAAATTTAGATAGTTATATACAATGGTACATTTTCTTGAAGAAAAAAATTGATGCATTAATATATGGTCCGAAGTATAAAATACTTAGTTAAACAACCGTAGGCAAAAAAAGAAAAGAAAAAGGTTCATCTGTTCAGTTTACTAGTTTTTAATATATTTCAAGTCTTTACATAACTCAAAGGTCCAACAATTTAGGCCCGTTTAGGCCCAGGCTTGTAAAAACGATTATAAATCCCAAATGGTAATTAAACTTTTAGCATTTTAGTTATCCAGTAATACGATGTCATAATGTTAATTACAGCATTTATGTAGTACCTCAGACATATTCTATTAGAGTGGTTCCGAATTTACAACATCAAATATGAACCTTATGAGTTACGAATGCTTTAGAAAATAGCAATTCATCATAAAACTAAGCAAATGCTCTTTAAAACAAGGCATTATTAACTACACAAAAGTTACATAAATAGATACTTAACATCCATGTACAAGATGGTTAAAACATAACCAATTTGAAACGTGCAAGCGTGACAAATAACAAGAAACTGAAACAATTTTTTTTTTTACAAAGTTAAGATATAGTACAAAGGTAAAAAAATTAACCTGGTTGGTATGCATGGAAGCGGTCAACCTAACACAAGTAACAGGAACAGCAGCCATTGTGAAGCTAAAAAATGTGTACTTAGTGAAGAACTAGAAGAAGATAATATTTGTTGCTTCTTTTTCTTTTTTTGTTACAAATATCATATGATGTTACGATGTCGTATCTAGTTGTCAAGTGGGTTAATTGGATGTTGTTTTTGATGGAATGGTGTTTGTGTTAGCTTGCATTTTGTGAAGCCTATTATTCATTAGCTGTCCTACGTGGTGGATCACTCTGGAGGGCCATACACTAGCAGATATTAAAAGTATAAAATTAAAAATATGGCTTCGCCGGGTTCGAACCGGAGACCTTCAGTGTGTTAGACTGACGTGATAACCACTACACAACCGAAACTTATTGCTATAATGTTCCAATTTAAGCTTAATGACCAGAAAGAAATTTGGACTTGTGTTGTTTGTTTTAATGCTGTCTACATTTATCTGTTTAGACTATTTTGTACTGGACGAATACCGTGACAAATAATTATATTAGCGTAATCATGATTTTGTTGACTCTTGATGTAAATAGGTTTTATTTTTTTTTTTTTTTTTTTTTTTTTTTTTCTCTCTCTATAATATTACATATATGTATTAAAATTGGTATTTGTTATTGAAGAGCTAGATACTCTCTTACTAGAACTATAATGATCCAAGGAAGTTATAACATGGTTATTTTTTAAATTTGCCTTTGTTTTACTTATTTTTGTTTTTATTATTAATAAGTTGTTTCGA
>LBNU01010326.1:98212-111135 GCA_014162995.1 Artemisia annua
TGGTGACGGCGTCAGGGAAGGCCGTCAGATCTGGAACAAGGCGGCGTGACGACGTCAAGAAGGCCATCACAAAACCCTAATCGTCGGCGTGACGGCGTCACACCTTGGGCTGACGCCGTCAGCCCGTATTATCTATATATATAGAACGATTTTTATTGTTTTAAAGAGAGGAACTTGGTGGAGAACTTAAGGGTTAAACCCTAGCTCGTGTATCACAGACCTTAGAGGGTACTTTTACCCCTCTAACTTGCATGTTTAATCTAAGATAAGTCTTCATTCAATCCATACAATATGTCTATGTGTTGTATGATTTATGTTTGTGCTTTTCTTTCCTTTAACATGCTAGGCTAAATTAACTTGTGTTTGCTTAGATCTAATGAAACCTAACTATTGATTATCATGTGATGTGTATGTTGTGATTGTGATTTGGATGAATGTTTCATCTACGTTAGACTTAAGAAAACTGGCTAACCTGCTATACGGTAACAAGCTTGAACGTCTTAGGAAACGTGAATCGTATGTGCGTTAATCGATTTTAAGGTAGGAGCTTATAGATAGGATACTTGACGTATCGTCTTAGGAAACGTGCTATCGGTGAGCTTATGATAGGATACTTGACGTATCGTCATATAGTGAGGTAGGAGCTTATAGAGTTAGGGAATTGAACGCACTCCCTACGACTTGTTAGGAATACACCCGTCATCCACGCAAACTCAACATACTAATTACATGGTAAAAGATAGTTAGGGAGTAATGAAATCTAAGTAAACACTACTTTCCCCACCATTGTTTTCTCAACTTTAATTTAATTCGCATAAGTAGATAACTTGGGTTAGTTGACTAGCAACTAATTCCGCCCACTCCTTCAAAACCGAGATTTTACTGCTTTCATTAAAACATAAAAATACAAAAATAATCATCCTCCACCCTTAGACCTTAATTAGAGTAGTCTTTAACCTAACGAACACTATTCCCTGTGAGAGAACGATCAATCCCCCGGTACTTGCCACTACACTATACTACATCGGTCAGGTACACTGCCTGGTGGGGATTGTAAGCCTCTTGAGATCCCTTAAGAGGTAAAACAAAGTGCGTAAACAATCCCACGCGCATCACATATCATATCAAATGGGGACGCCGTGGATCAATCACACCTCCACAGAAAGTGTCATGCCATCGGTGCCTCAATGACACGCCCATGGTACCTCCATGAGTAGTTAGAAAACTCGGGCATAAGAAGAGACGAAGCATACATACATACATACATAGAATCATACTCCCTCCGTCCCAAAATAAGTGTCCAGTTTGACTTTTCAGAGTCAAACTGGTTCAACTTTGACCGTATCTATTTTTGCGGGTGTTACATAATATTTAATGCAAAATATATGAATAGATTGGGTTTTAAGTGTACTTTTCATTGGTATAAATTTTCATCAAATATTATATACCATAAAAGAAATATTTAAGGTCAAAGTTGAATCAATTTGACTTTAAAATGTCAAACTGGACACTTATTATGGGACGGAGGGAGTAGTAGCATATCCAAATCATATCATAGCATAATAAAAATCAAAGGAGGGTCAATGAATGTGAATCACAAATCAGAGGGATCATATCAAATGTCATATCAAATGAATCATAAAGAATGAATCAACATAAGGGAACATAGCAATGGCATAGGGAATCTTATAACGAATCAAAGATCAATATCAAGTCATGAGAGAGAAAGCACCCTTACTGAAAAAGGGTAGAATATCTGTACCTTGACGCAATCAAACAAACACCACAGATGATCACTAAAAAGATGACAACTACTCTCGCTTCACCGGAACTACACGAATATTATAATCACGTATTATTTTATGTTCATAGAATCAGGTTACTTGTTTTAGTATACTTTCCATTTTAAGTAACTTCTCATATTTAGTAACTTCCTCGAATTAGTACTTTAATACTCTAAGGCTATGATTGACAATTAAATAATATATAAGGTTTAAAATGACCAATATAGTAGGTTAGGGTTAAGTACGACAATTTAGTAAAGTTTAGGGGTCAAAATATAGATTATCAAAATTAAATATTAAAACGTCAAATAAAATTATTTTAAAGTTTATTTTAATAAATTAATGTTAAGATAATAGTTTTGGACCCCGTCATTATAATTTACATAATTTATTAACGTACCCACAATATTAATATTTATGCCAGTGACGGCACGAGATCTTATTAAATAAGCCGAAACAACATCCCTACGTTATATTCTATAACCAACGTACCCTTAGTTTTTGTTTTCTTTTTAGATCCGAACCAAACAAACATGCCATACCCTCGTTATATTTTTAACGTGACAAAAGAAAGGAAGAAAAATAAACATCGACACCATCTTGTTTTCTTTTTTATTCGAACCCATACAACAACAACACACCATGCAATCCCTTTTTGTTATTCACAACAAACACACCCTCGTACAACCCTTACACGACCAAAACTGATTCGGACCCCTCCCATGTTTTATCCATTCAAATAACATACATATGCACATGCAGATTCATTTAAATTTCCATGCGGTTGATTTTATTCTTGATTCGAAATATATCCATGCATACATATAGGTTTTCTTATTCACAAATATGACAAATCTGAACCATGCACATACATATATATCGATTTCCATTTTTTATTTTTATGTGGCTTTTATATCATATTCATACATATATATATTAGCTGATCCGTATAGACTTTAGGTAACATGTTTAGACGTTTATATAAGGATCAAAATGAGAAGAGAACAAAGACGACGGTATGTGATACCTTTGGGTCGGATTGAAAACAGAACCAGGACAAAGGAACTACACCGAATTCGAACCAAACTAAACCCTCTTCGAACAGCTAAAACCTGCGAACAAACCCCCTATTCGAACAGCAGTTATCACGTTCAAACACCACCAAAACTACGATTACAAACACCCCTTGCAACGTTGATTTTCGGATGAGAATGGAGAAAATAGAATGGCAGCCGCTTCTTGTTTTTGAGAGTTTTTAGGGTTTAGTCTTGGTGAAAGATACAGTTTAATTGTGATGAGATGGAGCGTGTGAAGTTATAAGGTTAAATAAAATTGATGCCGTGTATTATGGAGTAGGATTGATTATTTCCAAGTTTAGTTCCTATAGCAATAAGTCTTGTTTAAATTTTGGCCCATGTTGATTTTGTTAGGCGTGTACATTTGTTTAGGAGTATATACCATAAGAGTTTTTTTTTTCTTTTTTTCTTTTATATCATAAGTATTTTAAATCTTAAATATCACAAAAGTAAATATATTAATGCTTAGATTAAATGGAAATTAATCATTTTAGATTTACGGGTGTTATAATTCTTCCCCTCTAAAAAGAAAATTTCGTCCGCGAAATTGAGATAAGATATCCAAACGAGACGTACCGAATCATGAAAAGAGATGTGGATAACTAGCGCGCATAGAAACCTCCGTTTCCCAGTTAGCCTCACTCTCGGGATGGTTCTTCCAAAGGATCTTAACAAACGGAATGGTCTTAGTTCTCATGACTCGATCCTGACGCTCCAAAATAGCCTCAGGCTCCTCAACAAAAGATAAATCCTCACGAATTTGGTCCAAAGGATACGAAGCAACATGAAGCGGGTGATAATTATATCCCCTCAAAAGTGATACATCGAATACATTATGCACATGGGAGAGTTGTGGAGGTAAAGCCAAACGATACGAAACTTCACCAACGCGATCCAAAATCTCAAACGGTCCAATGTAACGTGGACTGAGTTTCCCCTGAATACCAAAACGCTTAACACCACGGAAATAAGAAACCTTAAGAAAAACACGGTCACCCGGATTAAACTCTAAAGCACGACGGTGACGATCTGCATAACTCTTCTGCCTAGCTCTAGCCTCCTTAAGCTTTTTAGTAGCGGTAGCAACTTTCTCATTGGTCTCCGCAATCAACTCGGGACCCTCAATAATACATTCAACCACCTCATTCCAACATATCGGAGCCCTACACTTCCTACCATACAACAGCTCAAACGGTGCCGCCTTAATACTTGCATGCCAACTGGTGTTATAAGCGAACTCCACCAAACATAAATAATCATCCCAATGTCTGGTCCACTCCAAGGCACAAGATCTTAACATATCTTCCATAGTCTGTATAGTGCGTTCTGAGTGCCCGTTGGTTTGAGGATGGAAGGCTGTGCTAAACTTGAGTTGGGTACCCCAGGCTTTGTGCAAGCCCCTCCAGAAGCGTGAGGTAAAACGCGGATCTCTATCTGATATAATGGCTGCTTGATGACGTGGGATTGCGACCATGCAACAGGTTTTACCTCTCGAGGGATCTCAAGAGGCTTGCAATCCCACCAGGCAGTGTACCTGGTCGGTGTAGTATAGTGTAGTGGTAAGTATGGGGGATTGATCGTTCTCTCACAGGGAATAGTGTTCGCTAGGTTAGAAAAGCTACTCTAATAGGTCTAAGGGCGAAGGAAGATTATTTTTGTATTTTTATATTTTTTATAAAAGCAAGTAAAATCTCGGTTTTTGGAGGAGTGGGCGGAATTAGTTGCTAGTCAACTAATCCAAAGAACTACAATTGCAATAAAAATAAAATAACTAAAACTATTGTGGTTGTGAAAACTTATATGGAGACAAATGTGTTTACTTAGATTTCCTTACTCCCTAACTATCTTTTACCGGNTAATAGGTCTAAGGGCGAAGGAAGATTATTTTTGTATTTTTATATTTTTTATAAAAGCAAGTAAAATCTCGGTTTTTGGAGGAGTGGGCGGAATTAGTTGCTAGTCAACTAATCCAAAGAACTACAATTGCAATAAAAATAAAATAACTAAAACTATTGTGGTTGTGAAAACTTATATGGAGACAAATGTGTTTACTTAGATTTCCTTACTCCCTAACTATCTTTTACCGGTTGAAGATGAAGTAGAATTCCCCGTTTTTGTGACATAAACTTGCACCATTGTATGACAAAGAGCGGTGTAGAGACTTCATGCATCGAATCCCTAAGTACCCTATACTCTTCAACCATCCAACCATCGAGTATAAGACGTACAACACCTCTAGAATAACGACAACTCCGTGTGAGTTGTGACACTGAATGTGATAGTTATTTTGTGGTAATAGAAAAGAAGAATTACCAAAATAACTAGATACCCAAGTCTTCGTCAATGTAGAGATTTAAAGCTCGAACAAGAATCATCAAGATACTAAGTACACTCACCCATGAAATTTCACTTCAATCTCAAATAAATAATACCAAATAAACTCCGTGATCACTTGACATTCCATTTTCAAATTCTTAGCCGACATCTTCTTTTAAATTCTTGTGGTTGATTTACAAAGTGCACATTAGAAGGCACAACAATCCGTGAAGAAGAGATTCTTCAGAGTCCGGTTTTGGGAAAGGAGTACCAGAAGACGAATCATTATTCATGTGTAGCTTCATTATCATGATAGTCATCATTAACACCTTGAAGAATAACTGGAGATTGGGTTTCGTGAGTATTCTGAGAACTACTTCAAACTAGTGCATTTTGCTCAATGGAGATGGAAGAAGATGAGCCAGGAGCCAACAGAAACCAAAGAAGGAGCTTCAGAAACTAGATGTTCAACATTCTTTGAAGCTTGGAAGTATTCATCAAACATAAATCCCAGTTATTCTTAGTAAATGGAGCATTTGGTGTTGGTGGAGAGTTGAATGACCATTCTTCAAGCATCAATCATCATGTAGTAAGTGAATAAAAATACACTCAATCATGTAGTTTATTCACATGAAGTTTGCCATTTTTGATTGAATACACACAAAAATCAAAAATTGCATACAACGTGAGTGAATAAGCATACACTCAAAAATTTCATACGAGGTTTGCCATTTTTGATTGAGTAGCAAGTGAATGAAAAATACTATCAATCAAGTATTTCATTCATCCAAGTAGCAAGTGAATGAAAAATACTATTAATCATGTATTTCATTCACCCTTCTCCCCCTCAAAAATTGCAAACGAGGTTGTAATTATTGATTGACCAAGTGTATAAGAATTCGATCAAAGATAGGTAGATCTACTTGATGAATGAACGAACATGGAGAAAGCTTGAAGCATGTTGTTGAAGATGATCAAAAACCAAGAAGATTTCTCTTCTTCCGAAGATAATGCGCACTGAATCGTACACCTTTCTTTTCATTGATGAACGGGGCCTAAAGTGTTGTCAGCAGACACCATAATGTAGACTTTGAGGACCGAGGTTTAAACTAAGGTGTTCAAACGTCATAATGATGAAGAGTGAGGCCTGAACTGAAGTATTCAGACATCATATTCGTTTGAAGAACGAGGCCTGAACTGATTGTGAACAGACGTCATAAAGCAAATGCATCAACATCGACATTCCAAAACTCTTGAAGCTGGAGAAATGATTGCTTTAGTGAGCAACTTTCCGGTAGGTAACCACTTAAGTCTGACGTTCTTAAAAATTCTACCAATAGGCATCCACTTTTGGCAGGATCTAGGATTGCTAAGTGTCTTATGCATAGTGGAAGTCTTATCGTTATTCCTAGTCTCTACTAATTTAGCAGTTTGTAACCACCTAGGAGGAGTTTTAGGTTCGTTTTGCTTCTTATGCATGGTAGATGACTTACTACAAATCCTAGATTTAACCGGTTGAATCTTAGCAGTGTTCCTCAATAACCTAGGAGGCATCATACAAGGTTGTGAACCTAAGATACCATCCTTATGAAGTAGTGCCCTTTTCCTAGCCTTTTCTAGATCATAGTTCTTGTGCAAGTCATTTATATCATAAGTGTTTTGAATCTTAATGCTTGGTTTTGACACTATTTTCGAACCAATCCTAGAGGAGCTAAGAGCAGGAGTGGCTACATGTTGAGGTTTAGCAGAACTAGAAGCAATAGTCTTAGGCAAATAATGTGGAGTGACAGGTTTTGTCAAAACTTGTTCCGCATCAACTTGGGAGGCAAACCGTGTTTTTGAAAGTTTTGGACGTTCAGATCTAAACGCAGTCGGTTGTCTAACAACTGATCGGTTTCTATTTGATGGTAACACAGGTTTCCCCAAGATTGATGGTTTTGCAAACTTAGTGTTCACACTATTCCCTGTTGCTTTTCTTAGCTCATTTTTTAATGCTGCAATTGTGAAACCCTTTTCCAGAAGTTGAGCTTTGAAATCATCATTTTTGGCAGTCAAAGAGGTAATCTGTTCTAACGTCTTAGTTTTAGTATCTTTGATAGATTCACACAATTTATTACACTGATGTTTCAAAGTCTCATTTTTTACAAGTAAATTAGCCACATTATGTTCCAATTCAATAACAGCGCATTCATGTTTAGCTTTGACTTCATTACACATATCACACAACTCAGTAATACGGTTTTTCAGGTTTTTGATTGTCAAGTTCTTTGTTTCTAGCTGAGCTTTCAAATCATTAATCATAAAGAATTCAGGGAAATCAGGAAGTTCTGGATCTTTACATGGTTGGTTAATCTGAAGACTTTCTTCCTTTTGTTGCATTGCAATTTCAAGAGAAATACAATGTTTTTCAAGCTGTAAAAATCTTTTTGAAAGTTCATTAAACACTTCTTTATCAACCATATCATTTGATTTAAAAGCATCAGCCGTAAACACAGAACTTAACAAGTCATCACGTTCAGCATCCTGATCGCTTTCTCCCCCTTTATGACTCATATTTGTTGAATTAGACATGGTATTGCTATCAGTCTTTTCCAACAAATTTGTGTCATAATTGAGTTTGATTTGATCAGTATGCTGTCGTTCATTAGATAGCACATTTTGATGAGCAGTTATAGGTACCTCAGCACATGACATTTGTTCATTAACCGGTCTAAGATCTGCATCCATGCCATGGGTGACTGGAGTCACTGAACTGCTGGTAGTGTCAAGCTTATCAGTCTTTGATCCTTTGCGCATCGTGACAACTGACTCAACATCCAATGCTTTACCCAAATCACCACTACCATTACATGATTGCACCAAAGTTGCCTTCACTTTGTCGACAATCAAATGTTTTTGCTGTGTTCTTTCCTCAATGAACGCCATAACATCACCCATGAGTTGGATGAGTGTATCTCTGAACATGTCAACCTCAATTTCCGTGTGATCAACAAAACACTTCAATGTCATCTGACTATCGTAGTCATAATCCATAGTGAATTTCGAATTGATGAACACATGAAGTTGTTTGTTGAGTACATAAAGGGCAGCCGTGGATCCAATTTTAGAATATTCTCCTTGCTCAAGTTGTTGTTGTAGTTGATCCAAGTTAAAAATCATTGTGTCAGTGAAAGTCTGAACATCTTGACCAAAGAGTGTTGCAAATGCACGTTCGAATCCCATCTTGAATCCCGTTCCCTCTAAAAGTACTGAGAGGTGTGAATGAAGTTGTTGAAAACATTCTACGCTGCAATCCTTTGCATTATCAAGCAATTTAAGTGGCTGAATAACATCTGTCTCTTGCGGATTAGAGTACAAAGATTTCATTTTAGTAGTTTCAGATTCAAGACCAGTAGTCTGTTGTTCTATGTTGGAAATCTTATGTTCATCGATCACGTCGTACAATTTATGTATGTCAGAGATGACAGAATCTGAAGAATTTGACATGATGTGAATGTGCACGGGATTATACAATTCTATGATTTAAACCGAGAAATAGGTTCTTTCGCGGGATTTTACAAAATCAAGAAGAAACCGTGAGAAGATGCTAAGTACTTTAGTGATTGAGTGTGAGATGATAAACTTTGCAAGGTACAGTAAGTTATCTAAGTTTAGTCACAACGAGTCAAATAACACCAAGTCAAATCACAATTAGTCAAATTGCAAGAATCAACTTGCAACGTCAAATTGTAATTGGACAAGTTGTAACAACTCAAATCGTAACCAATCTCAAGTCACAGAACTATTCAACTTGCAGCGTATTGTCAACTCACAACAACTTGATCACCTATCAGTGAGTTATCAACCAGCGGTGTGATTTGGTTTGGTTGATGCAAGTTGCAATGGTGAAATTATGGCAGAAAACTTAAAACCTCAATAACTTCACTCCGGAGGTGATTTGGGCCTCGAAAAATTCGTTTCACAACTTTGTGGTGAAACCCGATGATATTCAGCCTGTTCCCGTCGTTTTGACAGGTATTTCGCTGAAAACGGAGTTACGGTTCAAAAGTTATGGCCGTTTGAAGTTTTAATGTAAAAAGTCAACTTTGGTCAAACCGCTAGAATCTGGTCAAACCGCTGACAAGGTAACCGCTGGCCTGGTAACCGCTAGTATAGTAACCGCTAACAAGTAAACCGCTGAAAATGATAACCGCTTAACAAGGGTAACCGCTAACAACAAAAACCGCGGGAGAAACTAACCGCTGGAACACAAAGACAGACTGAACTAACCGCTGATAGCAAACCGCTGAAATACTACACAGTACAGCGTTATGTTCGCTGACAAAGTGTACTAACCGCTGACACTAACCGCTGTAACCCCCAAACTAACCGCTGCCAAGAAAACTATTATCGAGGAGAAAACCGCTGCAAAGAAAAAGGTCCAAAATCACTCGTACACTTCACTAACGTAAGATCTAGCCAAACTAACTGATAAACTAGATGAATCTAACCCCTCTAATCCAAGAAGTATAAGAAAAAACACAAGAAACACCACGAACAAGATCAAATAAGAGTAAAACCTTCCTAAACTAGTAGAAACCAAAACAAACCATACACCACAAGTCCTACAATCCCTAGGATGTAACCATGACTCTTGATACCAATTGTAGAATACTAAATAAAGCTCACAAACACGTATGGATTATGTGGTATGGCTCGTTTTATGTAAGAAAGAAGAAAAGAAAAATAGAGAGAGAAAGTTAGAGAGAGAAAGAGGTGAAGCCTTAGAGAGAAAACCAAAAAAAAAAGAAAATAGATTATGAGAAGGCTTACCTTCTCAAAGAATGGAGAGGGTATTTATATGTACATGGGTTTTGCCACTTGGGCGTGCCACTTGGGCTGCGGATCAGGTATACAGTGGGTAAAGACCCGTCCTTCTTCCGCGAACTAATCTACTACTAATCTACGTTTTACTAACTAATATAAATACTACGAGCTAAACAATGCTTAATCATATCTGGGGGTGACCGAATCTTTCTCATACAAAAATCGTATTCCTAACAAATCATGTGATGGTATTGGTGATTCGGGTAAAGCATCGGATGTTGGGTCAGTTGTCACGATATGCAAAGGATCAGAAACTGATAAGCTTGACACTACCAGCAGTTCAGTGACACTTATTACTCATGACATAGATGCAGATTTCAAAACAGTAAAAGAACAAGTGTCGTGTGCTGAGGTACCCCTAACTGAACATCATAATGTGCTTTCTGATGAACGACTGCATACTGATCAAGTTATGCCCACTTATGATACATATTTGTTGGAAAAGACTGATAGCAATACCATTTCTGATTCAACAAATATGAATCATAAAGGGGGAGAAAGTGATCAGTATGCTGAACGTGATAATGAGTCAAGTTTGTTGTTTACGGCTGAGTTGTTTAAATCAAGTGATATGGTTGATAAAAAAGTTTTTAATAAACTTTCAAATAAATTTGCAAAACTTGAAAAACATTGTATTTCACTTGAAATCGCAATGTAACAAAAGGAAGAAAGTTTTCAAACTAATCAACCATGTAAAAATCCGGAATTTCCTGATTTCCGTGAATTCTTTATAATTAATGATTTGAAAGCTCAGCTAGAAACCAAGGACTTGACAATCAGCAACCTGAAAAAACGTATGACTGAGTTGTGTGATATGTGTAATGAAGTTAAGGCTAAACATGTCTGCGATGTTATTGAATTGGAACATAATGTGGCTAAATTACTTGAGGAAAATGAGACTTTGAAAATTCAGTGTAAAGACTTGTGTGATTCAATCAAAGAAACGGAAACTAAGACGATAGAACAAACAACCTCTTTGATTGCCAAAAATGATGAATTCAAAGCTCAACTTCTAGAAAAGGGTTTCACAATTACAGCATTAATGAACGAGCTAAGAAAAGCAACAGGGAATAGCGTGCACACTAAGTTTGCAAAACCATCAATCTTGGGGAAACCAGTTTTACCATCGAATAGAAACCAATCAGCTGTTAGACAACCGACTGCGTTTAGATCTGAACGACCAAAATTTTCAAAAACTCGGTTTGCCTCCCAAGTTGATGCGGAACAAGTTTTGACAAAATCAGTCACTCCACATTATTTGTCTAAGATTATTGCTTCTAGTTCTGCTAAACCTCAACATGTAGCTACTCCAGCTCCCAGCTCCTCTAGGATTAGTTCGAAAACAGAGTCAAAACCAAGCATTAAGATTTGAAATTCTTATAATATAAATGACTTGGATAAGAACAATGATCTAGAAAAGGATAGGAAAAGGGCACTACTTCATAAGGATGGAATCTTAGGTTCACAACCTCGTAGGGTGCCTCCTTTTTTATTGAGGAACACAGCTAAGGATCAACCTGTTAAGTCTAGGATCTACAATAAGTCATTCACAATGCATAAGAAGCAAAACACACCTAAAACTTCTCCTAGGTGGATACAAACTGCTAAATCTTTGGAGACTAGGAATATCGATAAGCCTTCCACTATGCATAAGAATCTTAGTAATCCTAGACCTTGCCATAAGTGGATTTCAACTGGTAGAACTTTTAAGTACATTGGACTCAAGTGGATACCTACCGGAAAGCTGCTTACTGATGGCAATGCNCCTAGGTGGATACAAACTGCTAAATCTTTGGAGACTAGGAATATCGATAAGCCTTCCACTATGCATAAGAATCTTAGTAATCCTAGACCTTGCCATAAGTGGATTTCAACTGGTAGAACTTTTAAGTACATTGGACTCAAGTGGATACCTACCGGAAAGCTGCTTACTGATGGCAATGCCATGGTTGAAAGTGAAACCCCCAAGGGTTTGGATACTGTTGTCACTAACTTATATATATGCACTCAAGTTTGTAATGTTAGTGTAGGTAGTCCTTACTCAGTTGCAGGTACATCGATCATTCACTACATGAAAAGACTCAAAGTCTGGAGGCCTAAAGCAAGCATATCTCCTGCTTCAGGAGGTGTAGAAAGTCATTGTTGATGTATGTGTGCATAATGACGTCTGAATACATCAGTCCAGGCCTCGTTCTTCAATGACTATGACGTTTGAACAATTCAGTTCAAGCCTCGTTTCTCAATGTCTGCATTATGGCGTCTGTCGACATCACTTCAGGCCCCGTTCATCAAAGGAAAGAAAGGTGTACGATTCAGTGCGCCTTATCTTCGGAAGAAGAGAAATCTTCTTGTTTTTGACCATTCTCAACTAAATGCTTCATGCTTTCTCCATGGTCGTTCATTCATCAAGTGGATCTACTCATCTTTGATCGAATTCGTATTCACTTACTCAATCAAAAATGGCAACCTCGTTTGCAATTTTTGAGGGGGAGAAGGGTGAATAAGCTACATGATTGATTGTATTCTTATTCACATACTCAATCAAAAATGGCAAACTTAGTATGCAATTTTTGAGGGGGGAAGTGTGAATAAGCTACATGATTGATTGTATTCTTATTCACTTGCTACTCAATCAAAAATGGCAAACCTTGTATGCAATTTTTGAGGGGGAGAAGTATGAATATACTACATTGATGCGCGTGGATTGCAACACGCACTACGTTTTACCTCTCGAGGGATCTCGGAGAAGCTTGCAATCCCCACCAGGCAGTGTACCTGACCGATGTAGTATAGTGAAGTGGCAAGTACCGGGGGATTGATCGTTCTCTCACAGGGAATAGTGTTCGTTAGGTTAAAAACTACTCTAATCTAGGTCTAAGGG
>LBNU01010326.1:117859-129411 GCA_014162995.1 Artemisia annua
TAAGAAGTGATAAAGAAAATTCTAACAAATGGCTTGGTATTTATAGCAAAAGTTTTCAGCAGCCTGGCGGATTCGGCGGAATCCTCACAAAGGTTCCGCCCGTGTACCTCCAAGGTTCCGCTGGGTCTGACAGAAAACTTTGCTATAAATTCATCCAAACCAACCATGGTCACATCAACTTATTACTAGTCAAAGATATACTTGTGTAAGACATTTTATAGATAGTCAAACACACAATCTTACTATCTACTACCTATATAAAACAAGGTTTTGCTAAAAAAAATAGCTTCTCCAAAATTCCAAGATAATTACACGTGTAAAATAACTTGATCCAACGCTTCTAATTCACTTTCAGCACAAAAAAATTTATTGCATCAAAAAAATGGGCGGAAACCCTTTTGCAACTCCCATTTGATCCAGATCTTAAAAAAAACACACACACATATCCTCTCCTCTCAACTATCCCTAAAAAACCCTAATTAAAATCCGAAAATCACAATCACATCAAATATTAAATTTCTATGAATCATCGATCACATCAAATAAACACATACAACATCCCTAAAACACCAACCGTCACTAAAAATACACAAATTCATGCCGCCTGTAAAAAATGGACCCAAAAATCTGGATCATTATGATATGTGTTCGTCAACATAAACCTGGCAATCCATTGATGATGGTACATTTTTTCTGCACATTTTAATTCGTGATATGTTTGTTTGAATTAACCAGTTTTCGAATTTGATTTTTAGGGTTTTGTGAATTGATGGTTACAACAATCATTATTTGTGGGTATCATCATGGACGAACAACCAAAAAAAATTTGGGGCTTATCGATTATCAAATAGGTTCGTTTGCTTTAATAAATTTCCAACATTATCATTTGCTATAATTTTCATTGTTTGTTATGATTTAGGTGACAACCACTGAAATAATAGATGGTTGATTAGGTTGTATCATAAATCATGATTTGATATGTTTGTAGAATGCTATTTAGGGTTACAAATTCCCATGATTTTTTGGGATACAATATATGTTGTATCATAAAAAACGATTATGTTGCGTAAACCAGGCAAATAATATATATGTTGTATCATAAACCACGATTTGTTATTTTTATCACCGTACCTGCTCTACCATATATCTTTTGCTCCCTTAGACTGAGATATGACTAAGACATTCACGTTCACGCCACCTTGCCTTTAGGCCACCTTGAGATTTGTAGCGTATTTCAGAGGGTGTTTTACATTAATTATCTGATATTGTCTTTTCAAGCTGTAGATAATCAGTTTTAGCGTGTGGGTATAGTGAGATTGGTTCTGTTTGCATAATCAGTGAGTAGTAAACATTTAGTTTTGGATGATTGATTTTAGTGGTCTTTAGGATTGCTTACTAAAACTGCGTATTAGTTTTGATCCATAGATAAATAGTTTTCAAGGTGTTCGGGAATGGTTCTCCAAGATTTGTGAATGAGACAAGTTGTTTTAAACAAGCACCTTGATACCACTTATTCCAATCAGCTTATATCAAGAAGTGATAGTAGAGAAGCAAATTTTATAAGCAATCCCAAGCACCCAATTAGGACTAATTTCAACAAAACTGATTCAAATTATCTGATTAGTTATGGGTCATTTTACATGTAGTTTATTAATTATCATAATCTGCACAAAAACTTAAAAAACAATTGAAATTTGATAAAGCAGAGGTAAAACATTGATAAAGCAATAAAGAAGGTTAGTTATTTGAAAGTAAGTGGTAAATTTTTCATATTTCAGAAAATTTACATTATTCTATTTAAGCTTAATTATGTTTAAGAAAATTTCATATTTAAGAAAAGGGCAAATTATTAAAAAAAAATATATATATATATATTATACTTGTCACTATTTCATCTTCTGGGTAGCGAACTATTTTTTTTTTCATTTTGAGGGTAATTTTCTTTCAAATTCATCATCTTTAGGGTAATATGTGACATTTTTTCCCTTCGAGAAAAAAAAAAATTTGTATTAGCTACAAGGGGTAAAAATGTATAAAAATTTCAAAAAATACCCTAAAAAATATTAATTTAAAATAAAATTACCATAAAAATAAAAAAAAAAAAAAAAATAGTTTGCTACCCAGAAGGTGAAACATTGGCAAGTATAATACTTTTTTTAATAATTTGCCCTTAAGAAAATTGTAACTTTCTGGAGAGTGTTTGTTTAATTTCTTAGATATTACTATCCAGGCTATCTTCAATTCCCATCAATATTTTGCTAAGAAATTAGCTTTTGGGAAGTGAACCAAATGTGAACATGAATGATCATATCTTTTAATGATTTTTGCTCTCCACATGCAGGATGTTAAAATTTATGAAGAGGTTGATGTTATAATTTCAGAGTGGATGGGTTATATGCTTCTCTATGAGGTAATCACGTTCCCAAAGAAAACGAGATAAATGGGTCAATAGGAGGAAATAGTTGAAAAAAACTATTACGTTCCATCTATATGCTTTGTTTATGTACCAACTTGCAAAATTGATAATGTGTTTGCAACTCTGAACTTTTGTGTTAGTAGGTACGTCTCACAGCATGATTTGTTGGAAAAGGAATTGGTTGCAGCCTCAGAAGGTGAAGTTGCTGGAGAAGAGCTTTGGATAATGCCAATGGAGGAGAATTTCTGGGAACGTATGAAGTCGGGTGTCGTTGATATGGCAAATAGTGGTGGCCCTCAAGGTGATTATGTTCTTGCAGTTCTTTATTGAAGCATGTACAGTCGTGTAATTTGTTACCTACGTGTTTTATACTTTAATAAAAACAAACATTGATGATACTAATAGTTGTGTTTGTTGATAAGAAAGCACGATGTTTGCTATAGTGAAATAATTAAACTATTCAGGTTCGTAGTGCACGTATTCCTTTGCTTCTAAATGTGTCCTTGGAATTTGAGGATTGTTTCTTCTTTTATTGAGCATTAGATTTTGTTTACCAACAATCATATTCATATATCAATTTAAGTTAATTATGAAAATTAATGTGGAAGGATATATGATACAAAACGAATCAATATCAAAGTTACTATGACAATTTCAGTCACAAAGAACTTATTTTTATCATGAAGATCATATTTAGCTCAACGATATCTAAAAAACTATGTTACAAATTTTATCTTGAATAATTCTTGAAGCTAGCCGCCCATCGGGCGGGCCTTGAAGCTAGTAAATGTATATTGGAGTGTTTGACACAAACTTTCCATAAATGTGATGTGACACTTTCTTTATTAAGAATATGAAAATGTTAAGTCTAATGTGAAATGTTAATGTAGCAAGAAAAGATTAGTTATGTAAGACTTAAACTAAAATCATGTTTTACTAAACACTAAAGTTTACATTTTGTCGTTAACAAAACTTAGCAAAGATCGTAGAATATAAATAACGTTTTTAGGCGATATTTGTATTAACATTATTGGTAAAAAAATATAAACGATAATATGTTGTCAAATACGTCTACTTATTTATTTTAATATTATTATAAAATAAATATCGTAAAGACCTTTGTTTGAAGGCGGTTATTGCAGGTATGTTTTCATTGATAATAACCTTGGTGCAGAATGGAAGGGTCGAAACCTCCTGTTCATCTGTTTTTTTTTTTTTTTTTTAAAAAAGAACATAATAATAATAACATAAAATACAAGTTTTAATAATTGATAATTATAATTATAATAAATTATGTTGTACTTACTGCCCCATGTATTGATTTTTGCAAGTTGAATAATCAACACTATCGGCTCATTCTGAATATCCTTATGACTCACATAACTGTCCAACTTATGTGCGTTGTCTTCCCACAATGTAACATTAACTTCATCACCACTATTTAATAAATAAATAATGTTAATACGAATAAGATATAATGTGAATACAAAATCTCACTAATAATTTTAATTATAATTGTAATTTTCGTAATATATATTACCTTAAATTTTGAAGCTTGAATTCAGAAATAATTGTGGTTTTCTTCCTGATATCTATGGCCTTCAACTTTGGTTTAGATGAAATCAAACCAATAATATCTAGAAACACCATTCTTATCAAAATTAACATAACATGCAAATCAATATCTAGAATTTCTATAATATTTTTTTTTTGTTAGTAAAACTTACCAAAAGCAACATTGTTGTCGGTATTGTTGTTGATGATATCACGGTACTTAATGAATTCGAACCCGTCATGTACACAAACAAAATCTTTAACCACACTTATTGATGTATTTTTTGTAAAATAAATCTTACCAAGATGATTCGTTAGCCGTACGCCTTCTAACTTGGTATATAGATTGAAGTTCGATATAATTATGCAGTTATTTTTCTTCAACATTGGTCGAATTAAATCAAGCACATAATGATTTGCACAAGCATGAATTTTATGTCCCTAAAAAAATATTACAAAACTAATAAAGATTTGTATATTAAAAAACTTGCATTCATATACTATTACTTAACAGTTGTTAATGCATGTAAACATCAAACAACTTTCAAAAAATTTAACATTACCTTTTCATCTATTAGCAACATGTTGATGTTTTCACCCTTCGAAGAACCATTCATGTTCTTCGTTGGTGTTTTCCAAAGATGGATGATTTTTACTTTGATAACCGAACATTCTTCACTGTCTGTAATCTCATCTATATATGAGATATCACAAACGAATGTTGATGTTAACGAAGAATGTTTTCGTTTTTTAGGGCTGTTTCTTAGTGACGAATTTCGATTCGTGGTAGACATTGTGGTTTGCAGGGTTGGATATTTTGTGTAGAATTTTAAAATACGATTAATGGTTTCAATGTTATATTTATAGGTTTAACCATGCATTAGATTAAGTATCAAATATTTTAAGTTAAGATTTGTCAATTATAAGATTATGATTTTGAATACAACATATAATCCGAATATTATCACAAGTTTAATTAAAATATCACTTAAATTAAATAAATAAAAAGATAAACATAATAATATACATCATAAAATATTCCATTAAATTTTATCATTTGCATGTTCCTTTAAAGTAATGAGTATTTTGCTTCTCAAGAAGTAGTAGCAATCATGCCTACTATGAAATTTGTTCTCTTTCTTTCATATTTTTCTTTTACACTCATTTGTTTTTCATTTATATTTTTTTTAAGAAATACAAATATGTGATTATTACTTAAGTAACCAAATGTGCATTCATGTATTACTCTACATGAATTTTACAAACAAAATAGCCTCAATATCTAAGTCAAATTATGTTTATTTAATATAAATGTATTCGAATAGAAAAAAATAATAAACAAACTTAAAGAACCAAAAACTAAAAAAGTTCTTAATGAAAATTAAGCCTCATAAAACACGTTAGAATCAACTTACCATGCTACATCATCAATATAACCATCAAGAGTATGTTTTCCTTTGGCTTTACCATCAATATCTACCATAACATCCCACTGTGTTTGTGTAGATCTTATTTATCATTATCATTTTCAATCACTGTCTATTTGTAGTATACGTAACTTTTTTTAAACAAAAATATATAAAGGAATTTAAAACACTTTTAAAACAACTTAAAAATACACATGTTTATAAAATTATTGACGAACAACCAAACTATGTATGAGTCTTTATTGATGTCTTCATCAAGTATACTATACTTAGTCCTATAACTATTTACTGGATACCAAGGTTCGTCTAAATCATTTATGTTTACCCAAATATCATCTTCAATATCTTCAATTGTCACTTTGGTTTTGTCACATTCGTCATCTGTGTCTTCGTCATTCAACATATAGTTTTATTGATTCGATATAAATTATAACAAAAATATCACAAACTAAATTAAACAAAATGAATGTTAAAATGGACCAAATGAGTTAATAAAATTACATTCATTAAAAACTTTAAACAAAATACAAAAATATACGATATTTAACATAAAATTAAATATCTTTTGATGAGAATGCCAAATGCATCTCATCATATGAATAGGTTTTCTGATCTTCATCTTCATCTTGTGTGTATTTGCATACCTGCGTTTTGATTGAGTTGGTTTATTTGGTTGTTAGAGCCTTTGGAACGCACGGTTTTCATTGGCAACTGTTTTATGTATATAACGTATCTGATTTGGTATACTTATTTTTATTATCATTGACACATGTTTTATGTTTGTTTTTCAACATAAGCCTAAAGTTATCATCAAATTGTAAATTGCTAAATGTAATTCATCGCATGAATATGTTTCAAGATATTCTTTAAACACAATAATAAACATAAACATACAAAATTTTATATTCAAAAAAAATAATAATAAAAATTAAAAGTCTTTTTCTGAGAATGCCAGATGCAAATCATCACATGAATAATACGCTCGCTCCTCTTCATCTTCCTCGCCAGCTTCATCAACAATCACATTGCTACTTGTTTTTCTTTTTTTGGACTTCCTATACTCCTTAACATCCTTCATAAGCTCCTTCATCCTCTTTCTTTCAGCCCTTTTCTTGGCCTTTTTCTCCTGCTTCTCTTCCCTTTTTCTCTTCTTTGTGGTTGCTGCTTCTGCAACCATCCAATCATAAATAGCAGCTATTGATTCTTCAGGGGCATCATTATGGTTGACCTCTTCAGCATCTGCATGCATTGAGAAAATCAAAATATAAAACACAAACTTAATTTTTGTTAGTTAAATTTTAGGAATATTATATGTTGTTACCGTACCTATGACTTGTGGTGCCTGAGCAATGTTGTTGTTTTCGGCCATTTGAATCCTATTTAGATCAGTGATATGCTTGGAAAAACAATTGAGAGTATGTGATAATGTGTATAGGTATTTGGATTGAAATCACTTTGACATGTATTTAATCACTAAGTTTGGAATACAAAGGGTCTAATATTAAATTCTAATTTAATTAAGGAATTATGTATATTTTTAAAAAATATGTGTACAAAACGTGGAAGATAAGTGTGGTAATTTNATGCTTGGAAAAACAATTGAGAGTATGTGATAATGTGTATAGGTATTTGGATTGAAATCACTTTGACATGTATTTAATCACTAAGTTTGGAATACAAAGGGTCTAATATTAAATTCTAATTTAATTAAGGAATTATGTATATTTTTAAAAAATATGTGTACAAAACGTGGAAGATAAGTGTGGTAATTTATCAAAATAAAACTTGTAAATATATCGGCTAGGTTTGATAAGTATACGATTAAATAATAAAGCTTGTTAGAATTTTTATTTAGGAAATAAATATCTTTATAAAAAATACTAACAAATATTAAATCTTTATCAATACATGTTTAAATTGTATGAAGTTCGTTCCTTTTTTCCCTTGCTTGGATACATGTATCTTGTTTAAACATACAAATTCTAATTTATTTTTTATAGTATACAACTTATTTAAAATTTAGATGATATGGTGGTTTTTTTTTAAAAAAAAGTTTTATATAATAAACGACATTGTTTAAATATAAGCCTACAATTTAGAAATGTAATTCCAAATAAAATTTACTTATGGGATATAACTAGATTTGTTATATACCTAAGCTTAAAGAATATTTTTAATCAATATATAAGGTGTTTTATACATGCATTGTATATGCATATAATAACATAATTTTGTAAAAATGCTTATCTGATATATATCATAAAATGTATTTACAAGTAAATATTCTGTAACATAAGAATAGCATTAGTAGTTATATTAAAACAACACAAAATATTTCAAAAGGTCTAAAATTAGTTTGAATTTTATTTTAGGATATATGTATCTTTTTTAAACATATTAATATAAAATGATAGAAATTATCATTGTGAAACACTGATAAGAGATACCTAATTATGTAAGTCAATATTGATAAATATATGTCAAAGTTATACGACTATTTGAAGTTTTTTTAACAATGGAATTCTTATTTTTTAAACCTTATTAAACTCAATAATAAATTTAATTGTATATTAGTGGACAATACATGCATTAATATTGAAGCTATTTGTATAAACCTTGATAAATATATGACAAAGTTACACAATGCACGTGTCAAATTTATAATATCCAGCATGTATAAAATAAATAATATAAAACACCATAATACAAACATAAACATAAACACAAATATTGTTTTCTGGAAAAAAATAATTGAATGTAAATTAGATGTAAAAAATATGAAAAGAATAGGATGCTGCTTTTAATCATTAATCTTCTTCTATTGAATATTTCAACCGTGCATATTTTGTACAAATACACATTTACTATCTTTATAAATTCTGGCATTCCCTATACAATCAAAAAATAATAGTAGATAACTTTAGTTTGTTAGTGATGTCTCTAAAATTTTTGTATCAAGCAATGGCTTTAGATCCTACATGGCGCCATGGATCGATAGTTGATTTTAAAACCAGATTTGTTAATGTTAGAAAATCATATAATATTGTGTAAATTATATATCATAAACATATTACATTAAATTTACAACCAAACGATTTTTATAAATGGGACGTGATTAACTTATCAAAACAAAAAACATAAACTTTATTTATATCGTAAACATTTACATCATGTGAAAATAAAACAAAGGCATTATTAAGATGCTAAAGATTCAATTTAAAGAAATTGGAAACAAACTTGAGACTATAATGGCTTGATGCTAAAGATTCAGTTTTGATAATCATAATTATAGTAAATTATGCATTAATTCATTAACAAAAGCATTCAAACAAACACACATTAAGACATACTACCACGTACAAAAGAAATTAGGAACAATTGTAACTATTAATTTGTTTCTCAACATCGTTTATCTTCTCTTGGTACTCTAGTGTTTTTTTTCCTTCGTAGCTCGATCGCCTGTTTACATTCTAATACTCGTTGTTCGTCAATTAGGTTTTCTGCTTCCAACATTGTTATTATTCTCCTTAGCTGAGAAATAAATACTATTGGTAGAAGGTACGTTACAGCTCGTTCGACTCTTTCTGAATTTATTTTCTATTGGTATTCTAAAATTGTTTTCTTCCGTAATTCGATCGCCTGGTTACATTTCAATACCCGTTGTGTGTCACTTAGGTTTTCTACTTCCATCAATGTTATTATTCTCCTTAGCTGAGAAATTAATACTATTGGTAGAAGATACCTTATACCTCCTTGACCTCTTTCTGAACTTGATGACGTTTTTTTGGGTGGAGAAGCACTTCTTGGGCGTTTTTTTTATATCTGTAATGCGGAAAAAAACTCACGACCCATTGGCAAGTTTTTTTGTTAAACGAAAATGTGAATGAGATATAAATTTAAACCATGTTTTAAGTTTAATGAGTTTTTATAGATGGTGAGAAGTTGTATATTCTATAACCTAGCGTGTCCTAATAAATATTTGATAGCTTCAAAGATAACAATGTATACCATATTTATCTATTATTATAAGATAGCATATATACTATCAAAATAATTTATGCATTATTATTAGTTTTTTTTTAAAAAAAAATGTAATTTACAAACCCTAATTTATGTTATAGGTTGGATGCGTATATCGTTATTTTTAGGTTTAACTTGTATAACAAATCTCTTCAAAAAATAATGCATATTTATAAGTCTTTAATTTATTAACATTATGTTAATATTATGATCATGCATACATATAATATTAAATATATTTTGAATTTAAAGAGAATAAGGTATACCATATCTATCTATTACTATAAAATAGCATATATGTTATCAAAATAAATTATGTGTTACTATAAAATATCTAAAACACTCTCTAAATAACCAAAAATTTTAAGTCTTTACTTTATTAACATTATGTTAATCTCGAAATCACACATACATATAATAAATCTATTTTAAATTTAAAAAGACCAATGTATTCCATATTTATCTATTACTATAAAATAACATATTCGTGTTAAAAATAAATTATCTATTACTATAAAATAGTACTATAAAATACTACATATATTATCAACACATTAAGCCTTATCATATACTATGTATTTATATATGTTATGAACCTATATTCTATTTTTTTTTTAGAAATATAATTCGTAATTTACAAACCATAAATGTATAAAGGATATTGTTTCTATATATTATTGTAAAATTTAATTAATTAAAATTTATATTGATATAAAATAGCATATATGTTATCAAAATAATTTATCTATTACCATAAAATAGCATATATGTTATCGAAACATTAAGGCTTATCATATATTATGTGTATGTATCTGTTATGTAAACACATCTTATAATATCTTACAAATATAATTCATAAATTTAAAGAACATATTTTTTTACAAATATAATAAAATCTTTTAAAAGAATAACATCTACCACTTTTCGATCACATAAATTAAAAGAAACTTTGTTTATTTAAAAAAAAATATTTTTTACAATATAACGAACATATCCGTATTATACTACGAAATAAAGTCATCATTATATTCAAAAAATATTTTCCTTAAAAAATAATTAAGCTAAGATCGACTTTTATATTTTATTCAAAATCATAACCTTATGACACCAATATGGTAACATCTAACTCTAAATTGTATCGAACATCATAATATTATAATTAGATTTTTAAATATCAATGCTAATAAATTCGATAACATACACATGCAATAAAATAAAAAACATAAAAAATAAATCATCCAAATAATTTATTAAATCATTTAAATAACATTGTCGATAATAAATTGAATGAAACATTATTAAACAAACGAACTATTTTCAATCCTTTTACAGACATCGACAATATCCTTTTGTATTTCTTCTATTTTTGTATTTCGATCTTCAATCTTCTTCTGTTTTTCCCGTATCGCCTCCTCATCCGACTTGTTATATTTTTCAAGAATCTTAATACGCTTGTTATAAAGTTCAATCATTGTTTGTTCATGTCCATAAACTCCAGAATGACATTTATCCCATATATGCTGGGGTATATCGAAAATCTTGTACTTCTCAGGCATAGGAGGAATAGAATCGTCTCTGGGTCGTTTATTTTTGTGGGAGGCAGCGTTTGATGATGAAGACGTCATAGAATACTTAGAGTAAAATTCGATTTTCGAATATAAAGAAGATGGTGGAAATTATTTGTTAAAATTTTGTATTTATAGACCATGAAAAGACAATATGTTTACATTGAAAGGTCACAACTTTTAATCGCACCTTTGATTCGTTTTTATATTCTTAAAAACAATACACATGCAATAAACGAATTTTATTAATATTTATCTTTGTCAAACATAGATCGTTTTCATATTTTGTAATCTATACTATATAAAAGTTAAACCCCTTAATTTAATGTGCAAGTGTATTGATGAGTGTGCAAATACTCATCATTTCTATCACATTTAGACTGCCAAAACATCTGAAAACACACAGAAATACCTTAAAATACATAAAATATCATAAAAATATGTTTTTATGTGTTTCAGATACAAAAGGATTGAAAACTGATGAAAAACAGTCAAGTTTGCATAATTGGCAGTTTCAGTCCCTGAACTTTCACAAAATGGCAAAACTAGTCCCTGGTATTTCAAAACATG